>JZKD02S1568116.1:0-12832 GCA_000966675.3 Picea glauca
TTCAATACATGGAGCATAGACAGACTACAAGGAAATGGAGATCCAATTCAAAATGTGAAAGAGAATAAAACTCCAAAATAGCTATTATCAAATGTGGAAAACATTAAGAAACTTATCACGACTACAAGTTGAATATGTGGAGGCTTGATTATCAATCCAATGAATTTTAGAAGAACAGTTGCTTTCTTATGCAATAACTAATTGGCCAATTTTTTATGTACAGTGACTAGATGGGATTTGTTTGCAACATAATGCCTTAGAATTTTGAGAATATATGAAAAGAGTGTACATGAAGGCTCTTCTAGTTTATGTTTCCATCCCTCTTTCCTTCTCTTCATGTGCCCAACGCGATCCCTCTTAAAGTCTCAATAAAGCAAGGTGGCTCTAATAATACCTCCTTGCATCATACATTCATTGTTGATAATAAAATTAGGGAAGGCCTTTCAGAAATGATGCCACACACTCTAAATCCATCCACAACAATTAATTAAAATAAAGCAATGTAATTAAACTCCATTACAATTCATTAATGTGCAGTGAGAAAGGGATTTCCAAGGAAAATGTGTCTGACATCATGTAAGCCCCACTACCTTCTCATTATATGCAAGTAGTAAATTAAATCAACAACCTTGAGTGAGTGCAGAGGCCCATTTCACTGCCTAAAACATTTTTAACAATTATTGATAAGTACACCAAGAGGTTCTCTATGACCCAACATGGGGGAGATGTTGAGGCGTTAGTGTTATGTTAGATAAAACAACCTTTAAAAAAAACTAAAGCCAACTCAATTATTTCACCAAGAGGTTCTCTACAACCCAGTATGGGTGAGATCCTTAGGTGTTAGTGATATGTTATAAACACTAAATTTAAAAAATCCTAAAGTTAGCTCAACTAAAAACAAAAATAACAAAATAATAAAAATAAAGTCGACTTAATTAAAAAAAAACAATTACAAGCACATTTGTTGAAATCCCCTTACTCCAACACATAGGTATTTTGTTATCTAGTGATTTCCTTTCTGTAAATCAAATTAGTAGATCACAAAACATAATACACTTGCTGGAACATTCAACTCAAATAAATATAGCGGAAGCAATATTGGAAACCAAAATTTCAACCACAATACACAAAGATGTTCTTCCGATCAACTAAGATTATCATTCAAATAACTTCAAAGCTTACAAGGGATATTGTACCTGGGAAAATGATCCACAGAGAAATACATAAAACTATAGATAGTACCTGCAAACCATAACACCATATGATATGCTTTATGACCTCATATTTTCATGTTTCCCAAGATGTACGCAACTTTCCTTAAGCAAACCCCTGCATACACACTTGTCTCCACTAAAACCCACGTAAACACACTCAAATATTGTACAACAACTTTGTACAACACAACCCTACTTTTGCAGCTTCAATCAGCTAAAACCCTCTTGCAACTGCCTCTGTTCTTTCTTCTCCTTGACTTGATCTCTACATGGAAGCCATTCTCCACTTATCAAAGATCTCCTTGAATCACAGTCCTTTGTGATCCAATCCTCTTGATAAAAAGTCCTTCTCCGCTCTATATCAATGTATCAAGTGTCTTGTCCTTCACCCTTTCCATGATTTTATAATCTTTAGTTACGACCTAACCCTGTGATTGAAAATTGAGATTAATTTTCACCTCTCTTGAGATCAATGGCTATTATTTAATTCACTAATGCTAATTAAAAATTTTCTTTAAATAAAAATCAACTCACTAATAAAAACACTTCTCTTTAATAATTCATTTAATTAAAGTAAAGTTCAAGGTAGAAGGATTTGCATGACTTCCACATGTCTAAACACTTAGACCTTTGCAGAAGTACTTGTCCAATGCTACAAACATCAACACTCCTTCTTAGCGAGGAAGGTATTATGCACGACTCCAAGTTTGTCTATGAAGAACACAAACTTCCCTTTGACCAAGGGTTTGGTAAGAATGTCTACAACCTACTCATCTATGGAAAAATACTGAAGCTTTACTACTCCCTTCTAGATCTTATCTTGAATGAAGTGACATGTGATGTCTATCTGCTTGAACCTATCATGGTATACTGGATTCTCATAGAGTTTGATGCAACTCTAATTATCGTAGTATATCATCATAGGCTCCAACTTCTAATCAAATAAACTCGTAAGAAAATTTGTGAAGCCAAATGTCTTCACAACTATCCATACTCGCTACCATGTACTCTACCTTTGTTGAATTGAGTGCTACAAAATTCTGCTTCCTGGTGCACCATGTAATCACTATTGATCCCAATTTGAAGCAACACCTCGAGGTGCTCTTTCTTTCTATTGCACTCCTTGTCAAATATTAGTTTGGCTATCCCTACAACCTCACTCCATCACCTCCAAGATACATCAGTTCATACTCCATTGTACCTCTCAAGTCCCTGAGCACATGTTTCACTGCTATCCAATGCACCTACCTTGGCTTGACCATGAACTAACTCAAGTTGTTCATAGCAAAACATATATTTAGCATGGTATTGCCCAAATACATCAAGGGCCCTATCAATTGTCTATATATCCTAGGATCCACTAACTTTGAATTTGAATTCTAAACCCTCTTTAGATTGGTAACCATAGTTGTAGCCATCAGTCTACAGTCCTCCATCCCAAATATCCTCAATATCTCTACTGCATACTTCTCTTGTCCAAGGAAGATCTCTCTTGATACCTACCTGCATACCTCTAACCCCAAGAAATAATCCATCAAGACAATGTCTTTCATCTCGAACTTAGTTTCTAAATTTTCTTTGCACCCTGGAATAAGGTCCTCTGCACCTACAAGAAATAAATCATCTATGTACAGTACCAATATGAGTGGATCAACCCCAACAAGTATGAAGTACAATTTATGATCCTCCTCACTCTTGGTAAGGCCCATACATTGCAAGTATGTGTCAATCTTGGAATATCATGCTTTGGGTACCTTTTTGAGTTCATACAAGGCTTTCTTAAGCCTACACAAATGATATTCTCTCCCATGTACCTCAAATCCCCGATTTTTCTCTATGTATACATACTCCTCAATGATTCCACTAAGGAAAGGTGTCTTGACATCCATCTAATGAATCCTCCACCTCATAATTGAAATAATAGAAATAACAACTCAAATAGAATCATACCTAGTGACTGGAGAAAATGTTTCCTCATATTCCACTCCCTCTCTCTAGGAGAACCCTCTTTCCATGAACCTCACATTGAACTTCTCGACACTACCATTTGTAACATGCTTGATCTTGTATAGCCACCTGGAACTCACAACTTACTTCCCCTCTGGTCTCAACATTATGTCCCAAACATCATTCCTCATAATAGAGGTGTACTCCTCTACCATGGCATCCCACCAAACCTACTCATCTTCTTCTTCCTCAAAACTAGAAGGCTCAACATCAATGATGTTACTCATAAGTGCCATATAGTTCAAACAAATCCATGGAGGACTGCACACTATCAATGCATTCCTAGGAGCTTCACCAACATCCCTCAATGTCTATAATAGCTCCTTGGTTCTCCTAACATAACTGGAAGGGGATAAGTCCTCCTTCCCACCTTAATTCTCACTCCATGAACTGAAATTTTTTGATTTCTACTCATCCTTCAAAACCTGTTGCTCCTCATCCTTTGTTAGTGATGATGACTCCTAAGGTCTCCTAGATTCCAAGTTCTCCTCAAACTTAACATCTCTTCTCACAATTATATTTCGTTGTGCTAGTGTGAAGATCATGTAACCCTTTGAGGTCTCGTTGTACCCCAAAAATATACCCTTCTATCCTGAAGGCTCCAACTTTGTCCTTTTCTCCACAAACACATGGATGTAGACTGGACAACCAAAGATCCTCAAATTTCCTATCTCTAGCTTCACTCCTGAGAATTATTCCTCTGAAGTCTTGTCCCCCAATATACCGTGAGGACTCATGTTATGCACATATACTATTGTATTACACACCTCTTCCCAATGAAACATAAGAAACTCGTCGTCATGTATCATAGCCTTGGTAGAATCGATGATGGACCAATTATTTCTCTCTACAACCCATTTTGCATAGAATTGTATGAGACTATCATATCTCTCTTGATCCCTGCCTCCTTGCTAAAATCCTTAAAGTTGTTGGAGGTGTGTTTTCCCCCATTATCTAACCTCGAGACCTTGATATTCTTCCTTGTCTAGTTCTCCACCTGATCCCTTAACTCTTAAAATTGATTGAAGAACTCATCCTTGGTCTTTATAAATAATATCTAGGTTTTCTTGGAAAATTCATCAATGAACTTAACATAGTATGATGCTCCCCGCAATGATGCTATATACATCGTTCCACTCACGTCTAAATGTATAAGATCAAAGATCCCCTTGGACCTACTATCGCTGCTTAGAAAAGTAGCCTTGGCATTCATTCCAAGTGCACACCCTTTGCACAGTTTCTCCCTGCTACTCAATGTTGAACTCCAAAATACCTATAACAATCCCCTTCAGAATCAACAACACCCTCTAGTGTAGGTGTCCCAAAATCCCGTACCATAGATGTTGTCATTGTCATGTACAAGGAATGAACAAGATTTCATTGCAACTTGTATAAAGTGCCCTATCTAACCCCAATGACCAATGATATGTCCATGATAGTTGTCTCTAGGCATATGAGTACTTTCCTTCTCTGAAAAATAATGGCAAAACCCCTATCCTCCATAGATGAGACTGAGAGAAAATTATTCTTTAGTCCCGGTACGTAAAGCACAACTTGGGCATCAAACAAACCTCCTAACTCAAGATGGAACATAATTGTTCCCACGGAGAAATATAAAAAACTATAGATAGTACCTGCAAACCCTAGCAATTCTTGATCTGCTATACGACCTCGAATATTCATGTTTCTCGAGATGTGTGCTCCTTTCCTTAAGAAAACCCATGTATACGCACTTGTCTCCATTGAAACCTGCATGCACACACTCAAATATTGTATGGAAACTACGTACGATGTGACCCTGCTATCGTAGCTTCAATTTGTTGAAACCCACTTGTGACTACCTTTGTTCTCTCTTCTCCTTGACCTAATCTCTAGATGGAAGTCCTTCTTCACCTATCCAATATCTCCTTGAATCAAAGTCCTTCATGATCCAATCCTCCTGAGAAAAATTCCTTCTCTACTCTGCTTCAATGTATTTAGTGTCTTCCCCTTCACCATTGCCATGATTTTATAATCTTGAGTTATTACCTAACCTTAATCTCCAAAGTCATTGATGGTTGAAATTACTTCTCACCTCACTTAAGATTAATGACTATTATTTGATTCATTAATTCTAATTAAAACATTTCTTTAAATAAAACTCAACTCACTAATAAAAGAACTTTAATTTAATAATTCCTTTGATTAAAGTAATGTCTCAAGGTAGAAGACTTTGGATGACTTCCACATGTTTAGACTCTTAGACGTGTGCAAAAGTACCTGTCGAATGCTAAAAACATCAACAACATATATATCAAAGAAACAAATAATCTATCATTTTGTTAATCCTCATCATCATCATAGAGCTTAATCATTAGGCAAATTTTCCATTCATGCGAGGTCGAGTTACTAAGCCAAGGCCGACCTGGAGCTGAATCATGAGGTGAAAAGCCTAGCCATTCGAGATGGTCGGCCTAGAGTTGAATCATGCAATGAATTGATGAATTAGTGTTTTTTTCTGCCTAATAGTAGATCTCAGTGTGGTTTACGGTTTGGTGAATTAGGGTTTGCTGTCAATTTTTCTTTTATACAATGAATCATTATAGTTTATAGTTAGTTAAACTTCGTCAAGCAAATTGCACGCACATTCATTCAGCACATCCCCTCTCTCTACTCCACATTCAATAAATCCTTTCTTTGCTCAAACCCTTATACAATGAATCATTATAGTTTATAGTTAATTAACCTTCGTCAAGCAAATTACATGCACATTCATTAAGCACATCCCCTCTCTCTACCCCACATTCAATAAATCCTTTCTTTTCTCAAACCCTTTCTTCTTTTTTCATAAAGTTTTCAGTTACTCGACTCTGAATTGAATTCCAATAAAATTCTCTCTCCATGCTATTGGATGTCGCACTTCCTTTCTATTCGACTATGACCACATTCTTCGTGCACTTGAAAAACCCAAATCAAATATTAACGAAATGTTTTTGGAATGAAGCATACCAATAAAAATTTGCATAAAGAATCCAAACATATTTGGAACAAAACCTAATAATAAGAAAATGTGTGAAGAAGAGTTTCTTAGGTTTACGAAGAAGGTAGATTATATGTTATATGATACTTTTTGATTTGCAACTGTTTTTTACATCATATTTTTTTTATATTAAGAGTTTTTCCTTTAATGATATTTTGATTTAGCTTAATATGTTTTTATTATATTTGTTTTACAATATAAGGTAGACCATTTATATTTAAAAAAAAAAAAAATGGAATAAAGGTAAAATTTGAAGTTAGGTAAAAGTAAATTTCGAAATTAAGTAAATAACAAAAAAAAATGTATATTAGACCATTTATATTTTAAAATTTATTTTTAGAATAAAGTTAAAATTTGAAGTTAGGTAAAAGTAAATTTCGAAATTAAGTAAATAACAAAAAAAATGTATATATTTAATTAATTGATGGTTAATAATAACATTTAGTGTTAAATTACAAATTAATAGTAAATTTTTTTTTTATATATAATACGTATAATTTAATAAATAAATCAATTTAATTTAATGGTAAAATTAATGTCATTATCTTAATCACTTAATTTTTTTTTAATTTTAATTTTAACAAATAAAAAAATTGAAAAGATTTGAATATTACATATATTAAAAAGTTTTTATTTAAAAAAAATAAATTTAGATAATAATAAATAAACTTAAATTGAGATGATAAAATAACACAAATGTCGATGAGGGTCACGTTTTTCTTTCCATCAAACGTGGAAGGAAAAAATAGAAAAAACGAACCTTGTAGTGGAGTCATGTGAATAAGAAGTTTGTCGATGTGGATTCATGTGAATAAAAACTGATCAAAATACTTTTGATCAATCCAGGATATTGAGTGAGATTCCATATCATCCATTTCCATGCAGAGTTTCAAGTCAATTACAACACGTTCTCTCTGCATAAAATTTTAATATGTATTTGTTATCAAAAAATATATTAATAACTTTCTTGTTTTAACTTAATCAGAATAATGTTAATCTACAAGCAACTGACGTAGTTATCTCTGAAATCTGGTGATATAATTGTAGCATATTATTCATGCATGCATGCCACTTGCTTATGGCTCTTTTTGGTTTTTCTTTTTAGGTTGGCCAAATGGCTTCTGCTATGGAGATAATTAATATCTATAAATTCTCTGGACTTTTGCTCATAAATTTTCTTCACGGACATTTATTCATCTTTCCATGACAACATGATGAATTTATTTTTTCTTTTCTCGTTGAAGAAATGCACCCAATATTTGTACTGTTTGCAGAATTCAACAATGAAAAGTCTATTAGAAAAAAAAAATGGCAATAGAGAGGGTTTCCCCTTAAATCCATAAAGTCTAATAAAAATGAAATCTTCCATGGTTTCAAAAACTCATTTCTTTGATAAAAAGGATGCAGCTTCTAATGATACTATGGACATGGTGGAACTATGAATCATCTTGTTAAAAGAAGACAAGAAACCATTTTTCACTTCATATAAATTGTATGGGTCCTTATGCCTCCATAACACTAGATACCATAATGAAACTGGAGAATTCTTGAATTCTACATTCTTAGCTTTGGGCAAGTCCTCAAACATATGACAATAAACTATAACATAATATAGATAGGAAGTCATGTACAAAATTTATCGATCTTCCTAAGGCTTCCCAACTGAAATGAAATTTCATTTAAAATAATATGGGCCTAGTCAATTACTACATTTTCATTAATTGAATGATAAAGAATATATACAATATCCTTTGGCATTGATGTCGAAGACACTTGTCCAATTATTCTGGAAAATATCCAGGAAAATTCTTTATATGGATATTTTAAAGAGTATACCTCAACCTGTGTAGCATTAGCGTCGATAGTTTGTCTTTAAGAAATCTTTCAAGGAAATACATTCCTCCACTATCAGCTTTAATAAAATCATCAACTTCTACATTTTGAATGTCTATGTAGGGTCAGAAAGTCTCAACATTCTCTTGAATACTGAAGGTGCTAAAGAGATCGATGGTTTCCCTCTAGATAATTCTTCTCTCGGTGTCAAATTTGTCAGTGCACCAGATGACCAACTCTTTGAAATCAACTACTTCTAGCACTCATCCATCCAATACAATACCCAAGGTCCAAAACTTGTTCAACTTATTTTCATTGGATGGGAGAGATGAATACCACTTGTATTCATGTGACCACTGAAACTGGTGATCTTCTCGTCCCAAGGTGTTGACAGTGTCACTGCAATATAATTCTTTCCTTTTACTTGACATGTCTTCCAAAGAATTATTTTTATGAATAGGTGGTGATTTTGTCAATATAGTCTTTTTACACGAGGGATTTTAATTTCTTATTTAGTTTTACCATGTATTGCTTTCTTTAACGAATGTTGTAGGTCTTAATTTGAAGTTGTCAATTTCACTGTTTGATTTTAGATTTATGGACAAGATTTTTAAAAAATCACGCCACTAAATAAAAATATTCAATTCATATGAGTGGTATCTGATTTGGCGATGGGAAATAAATATCATCAAGAATGGTGATATCGTATCGAGGTGAATGGAAAAATGGTGAAGCATGGAGGTGTAAAGTTATGAATGGAGAGTGCATTGTGGTGATTTCTAAAATGAAATATTTGGAGAATGAAAGGGGAGATATGGAGATATGAGGGGACTCTCGCATCCATATTCAAGAAATATATGAAGTACGAAAAGGTTGATTTTGTGGGATGCAAAAATATAAGAATCATTTTGGAGCATGCATAAATGTGGGGTTGTAGGACTAGGGAGAGGAAAATCGAAATGAGGGGAGGACACCACATACGCAATAAAGAAATCAGTTATGTGTTAAAAAGGAAAAGTTACATGATGAGTGAAAGGTAAATAGAAATGAGAGGAGGACCCCAGATCCATAATAAAGAAATCATTTAAGTGTCAAAAAGGCAAAGCTACATGATGAGTGATGCATAAATGGGAAGGGTCGTTTTGAGTGTTGTGGGTTTGCGGGTTGTGAGACGTTGGTATTTGTGAGGTGAGTTATGGATTATTATTTGGAAACAAGACCTCTAAAAAAAAGGAAATAGACACGTGTTAATATTTTGGAGTGGTGAGAAATAAACAACTAAGTATGGAATTTGTAGTCTTGCAGACTTGCGGGCATGGCAACCAACATTTTAGAAAAAAATGGATAACTATAGGATACATGAGGAGCAACAAAAAATGACAATGGATGGCCCAAAATACAGAACCATTGATCCACAAATGAGGATCAACATTCGGCTCCAAGTGTGGGACAGTAACTCCCTGAGGATTATCGAGAATCTAGAGAGGTTTGTTTATTAAGAAAATGGAGTCAAATAGAAATTTTTTAGAAGAGAAAATAAAGAAAAAGGGGAAAAGGAACAATACTAACTAAGAATATACATAGGAGTAAATATTTTGAAGGACTATGTACAAGTTGAGAACTAGGGATTAACAAAAGAAGTGCTTGAGGTATTGCCCATTTACAAGCAATGCTTGAACTGTTTCTTTCATGTCTTTCAAAAAATAAGAATTTAAAACAATAACCTTTTCAATATGGTATGGACCAGTCCAAAGAACTTCAAATTTTGGTTGAAAAGATGATTTTTCCTTTTCTTTGTTCCATAACAGAACTAGTTGATATTTTTGAAAATATCATATAACAATTCTCTTATCAAATTTTATTTTAACCACTTGTTGTCTCTTTTTTCATGGTCGTTACTTCTTGTAGTCTTTGTTCTTCTAATTGCAAAATCCCATGGTACCGTTTTTGCAGAGGTGAAACTTATTCCATATCTTCATTTTTTATGGAAATGACCAAGGCATTCAGTTCAATATGTAATGCCATTATTTCTCCTTTTCCATAGACTAGGGTGTATAGTGAATGTTGAATGCTATCTTTTGGAGTGAGACATCTTGCCCGAAACAAATCTGTCAACTTCTAATGCCAATTTTTATGGTTTGCTGAAATTTTCTTGTTAATAATTTGAATCAACATTTTTTTAGTTGATTCAGCCAAACCATTTCCTTGAGAGTAATATTTGGATGGTTGTCTCATGATAATACCATATTCTTCACAAAAAATTGTAAATTTGAACCCAATAAAAATTGAACCATCGTCTATTATGAATTTTTTAGGGACTTCGGATTTGGATAGAATATTCTCCTTTAAGAAAAGGATCAATTGCTCTAAGTCAACAGTTCTCAGGGCGATAGCTTCTTGCCACTTTTAAAAATATTCGGTAGCAATAAGGATATACAAATTTGCTTTACTAGATTTTCGGTTTATTGGGCCAATTACATCCAAGCCCCATTATGCAAATGGTTCTTCAACTATTATAGAATGTAGTGGCATCGTTGTTATTTTGATCATTCTTTAAATTTTTTGGTAGGGGAGGCATTTTTTAATTGTTGAATAAACATCTTTGAACATGGTCGACCAATAATAACCAACCTGAATTATTCTGTGAGAAGTTGTAACATGTGAGAAATGTCCACCACAAACTCTCTTATGAATCTCTTGCAACATTTATTCACCTTTAAATGATCTAAACATATGAATATAATACCATCAAATTTTATTCGAAATAGAACTCCTAATACACACTGGTTGGTCTTCATATTTAAAGATCTCGTCTCCCTATGAGACATTTCGACAGGAAATTGGCTATAATTCAGATAAAATATTATGTCTTTATACTACTTACATGTTGTTCGAGATGAACTTTGTATGATGGACCCACTTGTATTTAGGGAATAAATATTTATGTCTTCAATTCCAGTCACCAGTTTGCATCGTTCTTGTCCCTTAACAACTTTTAGAGGATTAACTTCTAAATCATATTCTTGAATCTTAGCCAACCAATTTTCCCATCTCCCTTCTCTGAGCTAATGATTGAGAAATTTTTTAATAGGTGAATGTGGTACATAAGCAATGATGTGAGTTGATAAAATGTAGGTCCTAAAATGAAATATTTCCTTGACTAGAGAAAGGGATTTCTTTTCAATCATAGAGTAATCTAGTTCATAGTCATACAAGGTTTTTCTCATGAAAGCAATTGGAAGTTATTCTCCTTTGTCATTTTTCTGGATAAGGATGGAGGTGATAGTCTCTTCTGAAGCAAATAAATATAATAAAAAACATTTATCAAAATTAGGACTAACAAGAATAAGAGGAGTAGTGATTGCATGTTTGATTTCTAAGAAATACTTTTTCCATTTTGGCATCCATTCGAATTTTAGATACTTATTTATTGGATTGACAATTATGGCATAATATGGAACAAATCTTCATTAAAAATTTATATTTCCAAAGAAATCTTATACTTCCTTATGAGATGTAGTAGGATTTAAGTCATTTATTTCCTTAATCCTTTCTATATCAATGTGTATGACCTCTTTACTCACTATGTGACCTAGGATATTTCCTTCTGAAATTGCAAACACAATTTTTTGGGTTCAAATATATGCCATACATCTTGCATCATTCAAAAACTTGTATGAGATGTTTAAAATTCCTTTCTCTTAATTTTGAATGAACTATTAAATCATCTTGATAATCTACCATAAAATTCCCAATTAAATAATTAAAATCATGGTCCATTTCTCTTTGAAATGTTTCACTAGAGTTATTGAATCTGAGTGCCATGCAGACATAGGCATATGTTCCCCATGGTGTAAGAAATGAATTCTTGGGTTTATCTTCTTCAACCAAAAGCACTTGATTATATCCATAAAATCCATCTAGCATAGACATTAATGCAAAACCAATGACTTGCTGCAATAACATCTCCATGTTTGGAAGTGGGTAGTTATTTTTAATACTTTCTCCATTGATGTCTCGAAAATCCACAGAAAGAAAAATCTCTCCATTCTTTTTTTTTACTACCATAGGATTTGAAATCCATTCTGAATGTTTGATAAAAAAAACTCTACCATCTCTTTTCAATTTTTCTAATTCCAATTTTACCAAGGGATTCAATTTTGTATTTATCATTCTCAATTTTTGCTTAAAAGGTTTTGACCCCTCTTTCCCACACCCTAAGTTTCAGAAGCATCGTAAAGTGTTGTGTGCACCTTACTAAGTGTCACATGGACTTTATCAAGTGTCATATGCACCTTACTAAGTGTTGCATGCATTTTATTGAGTGTCGTACATGTTGACACCATGACTAAAAATTGGTTTTGTTCTGTAAGACATGGTGAATGAGAAAACACTGAGAAAATGTTGAATCCTAACAACTTTTCCTAAGTTTTGAGCCCTGTTTGACCACTAATGCCCCCCTTCACATGTATAGGGAGCACTAATGATCCCTAATGAACTGTCTGAGAGTGTTACTAATGTTGTGTGGTGAGTATTGGTTGAGAGTTAGTCTTGATAAGGTCAATCCACCATTTTCTGTGGGAAAATCCTAGGACACTTTTGTATGGTTATGGTCAAAGGATGACTCATCCACTCAAGTCATCCACATTCCCTCCATTTTGGGTACTAAATTCTAACCTAAGGAGTAAATATCTCAACCATTCCCTTGAAATGTTATGGTGGTTAAAACCTCTCAAGTTTTATATAAACAAGGCCATTC
>JZKD02S1568116.1:13427-48872 GCA_000966675.3 Picea glauca
GGAACAATATGGTTGAGCCTGACAGCATCGATGGCTTTCAATATTTTGAAAGAAACGACAATGAAGGAGCTGACGGATGCATTTGCTAAACTGTATCAAAATCCCTCGGTGTCCACAAAGGTATTTCTATTGAAGACATTATTTAATCTGAAGATGTCAGAAGGTGGGTCTGTTGCAGATCATTTAAATGAGTTTAATACGGTTACTAATCAACTAAGTTCTATAAAAGTGGACTTTGATGATGAGGTAAGGGCTCTTCTAATCTTGTGCTCATTGCCAGAAAGATGGAACAACTTGGTCATGGTTGTAGGTAAATCTTTCTCTGGTTCAAATACTTTAAAATTTGAAGATGTTTTTGGTGTTATCCTTAGCAAGGAAATGCAACGGAAAAGCACAGGTGATACATTAGGTAATGCGTTGAACATGGAGAACATGGGAAGACAAAAGGATAGAGGAAAGATCTCAAGGAGCCATGGGAATTCTAGGAAGGGAAGATCCAAATCTAGATTTGGAAAGATAGAGTGTTGGAATTGTGGGAAGAAAGGACATCTGAAGAAATACTGCAGAGCTCCAAAGAAACAAAGAGATGGGCAACATGAGAAAAATCAGGAAGAAAATGTAATAGGTGACGTGTTATAAGATGCTTTGATTCTTTTTGTAGAATATATTTATGAGTCTTGGGTAGTATATTCAGGGGCTTTATTTCATGCCACACCCCATAGGAAACATTTTCTATATTATGTTCAAGGTGATTTTGTACAGGTTCATTTGGGTGATGATGCACCATGTGAAATTGTTGGAATGGGAAAGGTAAAAATAAAGCAAAGCAATGGAAACCAATTGTTTTTGAAAGAGGTAAGACATGTTCCATATATAAGGAAGAATCCAATTTCAACAGGGCAGTTGGAAAGTGAAGGTTGTATATCCATATTTATAGATAAGGTGTGGAAGGTCACCAAAGGATCATTGGTGATAGAAAAATGAGATAAGGTAGGTACATTGTATTTATGTACTGATAATATTGACTCTTCTATCTCTTTAGATTCTTTAGGAGTGGATACAACACTGTTGCATCATAGGCTTGGACACATGAGTGAGAAGGGGATGCATATAATTCACAAAATACATTTGTTGCCAGATATTAAACAAATGGATTTGGATTTATGTGAACATTGTGTTTATGAAAAACATAAGAGAGTCATATTTCTCAGAGTCGGAAAAGAAAAGAAGAGTGAAAGATTAGAGCTTGTGCATACAGATGTACGGGGACCAACTCAGGTATCATCTCTTGGTGTCTTTCATTATTATGTTACTTTTATTGATGATGCAACTAGAAATCTTGGGTTTATTGCATTCGATAAAAATATGATGTTTTTGATACTTTTAAGAAATGGAAAGCTTTGGTTGAGAATGAGACAGGAAAAAGGTTGAAGTGTCTTAGATTAGAAAATGGACGTGAATATTGCAGCAAGGAGTTTGACGCTTATTGTTTATACCATGGGATTCAAAAAGAGAAGACAATTCTAGTAACACCACAAGAAAATGGTGTGTCAGAAAGGATGAACAGGACAATCATGGAGCGTGCAAGGAGTATGAGATTGCATGTTGGTTTTCCCTTACAATTCTAGGTAGATGTTGTAGATATTGTTGTTTACTTAATAAACAGAGGACCTTCAAGCTCTTTGGAAGGTAGAATTCTAGAGGAGGCATGGACAGGTAAAAAGGAAAACTAATTTTTTTTTAAGACTTTTGGTTGTGAATCATTTTTCCATATTGATAAAGAAAATAGAACAAATCTTGAGGAAAAATCCAAGAAGTGTACCTTTATTGGATACAGTGTTAATCATTTTGGTTATCGCTTATGTGATTATGAAAATAAAAAAATCATTAAGAGTAGAGATGTCATATTCAATGAGAAGGTCATGTACAAAGATTAGTTGCAGGGAAAGAAACAGGAAAAAGAAAAAATAGAATACACGGTGCTTGATGAGATCACTGGAAAAGAAATTTCAAAGGAACCAAACAATCAAAATGTACAACAACAGGAGCAAAAGGTACCTCAAACTCCTGCAAGTGTTTTTAGAAGGTATACCAAGTTAAGTAGACCCCCTGAACGATACTCTCCTTCATTGTATTATTTATTGTTGATTGATTCTGGTGAACCATAATGTTATGAATAGGCAATGCAGGTAGACACTAAAAATAAATGCGAGCAAGGCATGAAAAAGGAAATAGATTCCTTGGTAAATAACCAAACTTGGGACTTGGTTCAATTTCCTGTAGGAAAAAGATCACTGCATAATAAACGGGTTTACAAGTTGAAGGAAGAAGATGGAGGAAAAAAGTGATAGAAGGCTAGACTTGTAGTAAAGGGGTTTGCACAAAACAAAGGTATAGATTTTGATGAAATATTTTCTCTTGTTGCTAAAATGACTTCAATTAGGACCATTTTAAGTCTTGTGGAAGTAGAATATTTGCATCTTAAAAAGTTAGATGTAAAAACAACTTTTCTCCATGGGGATTTGGAGGAAGAGATTTATATGCAGCAGCCATAGGCGTATGAGGTCAAAGGGAAGGAGAATTTGGTATACAGGTTGAAGAAGAGCTTGTATGGCCTAAAGCAAGATCCAAGGCAGTGGTATTTTAAGTTTGACAGGTTTATGATAGAACAAGGTTATAGTAGATGTCATTCTGATCACTTTGTTTATTTTAAAAGGATAGAAAATGAAAGATATATTATCTTACTATTGTATGTAGATGACATGCTTGTTGCAGGGTCTAAAATGTAGGATATAAATGTTCTTAAGAAGAAATTAGCTAATTCATTTTTGATGAAGGATTTGGGTGTTGCAAAGAAAATCCTTGCCATGAGAATAACAAGAGACAGGAAAAATCAGAAATTGACATTGTCTTAGGGTGAGTACATAGAGAAGGCATTGGAGATGTTTAGAATGCAGAATGCAAAACCAGTTAGTGCACCTTTGGACAACCATTTCAAATTAACTAAGGAAATGTGTCCCAAGACACATGAGGAGATATAATGCATGTCCAAGGTCCCTTATCCATCAACAATTGCCAGCTTGATGTATGCAATGGTTTGCACAAGACCAGATATTGCACATGTAGTGGGAGTTGTGAGAATGTATATGAGCAATCTAGGTAAAGAACATTGGGAGGCATTAAAGTGGATTCTCGGGTATTTGAAAGGTACTACTACTCATGCATTATCTTTTGGAGGTTCAAACACTGTTCTACAGGGATATATTGATTTAGATATGGAAGGTGATAAAGATAGAAGGAGGAGCACCACAGGGTATGTTTTTACTATAGGTGGAACAACATTAAGTTGGATTTCAAAACTGAAAAGGTGGTTTCACTTTAAACAATAGAGGTAGAGTATGTTGCTGCTACAGAGGCTAGTAAATAAATGATTTTGTTACATAGGTTTATAGAGGAATTAGGAAATAAGGAGGAGAATAACAGGTTGTACTCTGAAAATGAGAGTGCCATTCATCTTGCAAAGAAATCAGCCTTCCATTCTAAGACTAAGAATATACATATTAGATACCATTTCATATGATCTGTCTTGGAAGATGGACATTTGAAGTTGGAAAAGATACACACTAGCCAGAATCCTACAGACATGTTAACAAAGGGAGTAACCAAGGATAAACTGAGTTCCTACTTAGTTTCATTTGGTCTTTAAGAATGAATTTGAAGATGAGAAATTTTCCAAGTCCAAGAAGGATCATATTCCAGCATACACAATAGCGGTGGATTTGTTGAGATTAGTCTCCAAGTAGGAGATTGTTGGTTGTGGAGCTTGATTATCTTTCTGATTCATAGGTATTTGTTTTCAGCCGTGTTTATACCCCATGAAGAATTTACACTCTGAAATAATGTAGAATCCTCCACCTGGGGGAGTGCAAAGGTGGGTTACCCCCTCTACAGGGTCCAAGGGCAAGTAGGCCCCCGAAGGAAAAATTTCCCTGTAAATGTATATTGTAATTTCATTGTAAATCTAGACCGTTCATTATAAGGTCACATATCTGACGATAGAAGTTATGTTATGGTTTTTTTCCCTAGAAGGAAATCCTCTTTTCTGAGGGAAATGTATTGTGGCCATGCATTATGGCGAATATTGTATTCTGAGAGAGGAAACTGTGAGAGTAAAGAAGAGGAAGATACAACGAGTGTGTTGTAGGTTGTATCCCTTCATTTGTTGGATAATAATAAAGGAAGGACCTGGAAATTTTTTTGGTGGATGTATCCCACACTGGGTGAACCATGTATAGCCGTCTCTCTATTGTATTTTGTATCTTCTATGTTTTATTTCTGCATTTATTTTATTTTATTGATCTGCGATCTTGTTTTACTAACATTCCCTTGCTTCGTCTAGTCTTGTTGAGTCTTTTTTGTGCTTTGATCTTATTTGATGGTTGATTTTGGACTTTTCTTATTATGTCTGCTTCATTAATAAGTTTACAATGTCATTAACCTGGTCTTTGCTAAGTCTGGGCAATTCTTGTGTCTTTTTCAACATTTCCAGGCATCAACGTTCCCCCAGAGTGATTTACAGAGCGTTAACGCTCCTCCCGAGTGGTTTAAAGAGTGTTAATAATGCTTCCTACTAGACTTCTGAGGATCATTGGCCCCTTATCAACTCTTTGTCTCCCTTTTTACATGAGCTTTGATCTCCTATTTTTCCCGGTTTCAAGAGTTTTTCCCTATTTTTCTCAGTTTTATGATTGGAGGATTTGTACTAGAGTCCTTAGGGTTTGTTTTTACATTGTTTGTCTAATGGATTGGCCTTTAACACTTATTTTACCTTCATTGAGTTTGCAGATTCTTTAATTTGCAACATTGTATGAATTCCATGGGCTAATAAGATCCCTTGGTTGAGCCTACCTTCCAGTAGTCATATCTTCATCTTGAAATTCTTCATATGTTTGATTAACTTGATTGTTTTTTAAGTTTTTGTTAAGTTGAAATTTCAAAGTTTGCTTTGTTTTGAGTTTCTTTGTTGCCTTCATTATAAATATTTGGTCTTTTGAGTGCTTGAGACTATATTTTTTTCTACAACTCAGCCTTAATCTTTGATTTTTGTTGCTCATTTTTTAGGATTTCAAGGAGTGATTGTCTTATTTCCCTTTTACATTATTTGGGTTCTTGTTTGAATAATTCTTTGAGTACTTGTCAACATTTTGAGTGGACATTTTGTTTGATCTTTTTTCTTCATATTTCTTTGTATATACAATGGATTATTTCATTAAAAGTAAGAAAGTAGAAAGAACTTGTATTTATTTGAGTTCAATGCATATAAAATCAAACAAAAAGAAATTTTGAAATCTATTTTTTGGGTGGTACATTTTTTAGATTGCATTTTAAATCAAAAAATTGCATGGTTTTTGGCATTTTTGAGCTTTCATTCTTAAAAACAATTCCCCCTCATGGTCGAGGGAGTGGGGGGGAATGAATCGTGTATCCTGCAATTTCTTTGACTCATATATTAGACACCTTTTGCATTCAAATATTAGTTCATGTTTCTTACATTGAATGTTACACTTCCTTCTTTCGTTGAAACCTCTTTCTCCTTTCTACATATAGCCTTCATCGAAAGTTAAAAATTGCTTTGCATTTATATTTTATTTTGAATTATTTTTGAAATCCATCGCATCAACCTCTGCGCCAGCCATCAATGCAGGCGGGCAGGTTGTTTGAGTAGGCAGGGTTTCCTTGGAATTATTTGGCTTGAAATATATCTCTCGGTGCACCAAGGGACCATCTCCATTTTTTTTCCTGGGTCGAGGGAGATGAGTAGTAAGAATATGCCCTGGAGTACTGGAACCTCTAGCCATCATTCCTGAAGGTGTTTACTATATCTGGACAGAACTATAGTGGAACTGCTCCCATAAGCTAATGATAATTTTTGTTTTCTCCAGATGATGTTTGAAATGAAAATTACAAAGGGATAATATAACCCTCCCCAAATCTTGGTTTAACGTGTATCAATGGAAGATCTCCTCGACCCTTTCGTTGATCAATGACAATCTCCAGGGTTCATGCATAATACGTTGTTACCATTAAATCTTACTAATTGCATATTTAGAATAAATTTTGTGAATGTGGCGGTGACGACGAAGAGCGATTAAGAATTAGATATTTTGTAAAGGCGTCAACCATCCGATGCACGAAATAGAATGCATCATGTTTGAAATGAATAATTGGAAAGGATAACACTCTTTTTCCGCAAATCTTGGTTTAATTCGTATTAATGACAAATCTTGTCTGGCCTTCCAGACATTAATGACAATCTTAATGGTTTCTGCATGATGAACTACTACCATTAAATCTTAATAATTACATATCTAGAAAGAAGCACGAAGGTAGAAGGGATGGCAAAGACCGACTAAGTAGTGTACATTACGTCTACTTGCCAACCTGCTAAACAGATTCCAAGAAATGGCCAAGTATGGAAAGCGGTCGGGCAGGTTTCAAAAATAGGGTCACAAGATATACCCAGGAGATGCGAGGGGCCGATGGACAAATTGTATGTCACAATGACATATTTTGGCCATCAATTTGTATATTTCAGGATTTCGGGTGTTGTTTGTACATAGAAGAATAGTGGAAGTGCAATGTTGAGTAAGTTTGGCCAGGAACCGAAGATGGTAATAGTGGCCAAGTATCCAATGGAAAATAGGCTGGCCAAACTCGTGATATAAAAGCATTAGACATACTCAGAACAAGAAATTTTGATGGGCTTGAAAATAAGGCCACAAGCTCTACTCAGGAAACGTGAGGGCCCAATGGTCAAACTGTATCTACTCCAACTGTTGAATGAAATATGAGTAACACGAAACATGAGACAATGATATATTTTGAGGGTCAATTTGTATATTGCGGAACTTTGGATGTTATATATAAAGGTAGGAAACATTTGGAAAAAGGACACATTCGGAAAAAGGACCAAGTAAACAGAAGGCAAAAGAAAACGAGATAAAGGGGAATTTTTTTGCTAATTTGTAGATCATGGAATTTCGAGTGTTGTTTGTAGGCAACGGAACAATGGAAACACAATGTTGAACCCTCCTATCTGGGAACCCTGGATTCAAAAAGTTTGTTCAATATGAAATGGGGAAGCGGTCAGTCAAGCTGGTGATATAAAAGTAACAATGGAAATCAGAAGATGTGAATCCGCCAACTCCTACACCTAGACATTTTTCGAAAAACTAGTAAGTAACCATAAAGGGAAAGTAGTGGGAAAAAAGAAAGGGGATGGCAATTTTCGAAAGAGAGAATTGTTGTAAGAAAGCCCCATTGATGGTCTTAATAGTAACTATGAAGTGAATTAAACATGTGAACAGGTTCTTCAATCAAGGATTAGATACAACGAGCCATGATTATAGTTTCCAGGATCTGTTTGTATAAGAGAAGCATAAAAAAGCTACAAGAAAATCAATTTTGGGATGTTTAAGTAAAGTTATTGTACTGTCATCTTCACTGCAAATATAACAATGAAGAATTTAAATTTTAATGTCCTCTCGTTGATATGATAGTTCCATTGGACTTCACATAGTATATATTCTTTTATTTCAAATTATTCCAAGAAATTGTTTTCCTAAGTTCATCGATCAAGGAAAAGTGTTAAAAATTAGATAAAGGGGAATTTGTTTGCTAATTTGTATATCACAGAAGTGTGGGTGCTGTTTGTAGGCATTGTAACAATAGAAACACAATTTGAGCCCACCTATCCAGGAACCCACAATCCAAAAAGTTTTTTCAATATGAAATGAGGAAGCGGTTGGTCGGGCTAGTGATATAAAAGTAAGTAGAAATCTAAAGACGTGAATCCGCCAACTCCCGCACCTAGACATTTTTTGAAAAACGAGTAAGTAACCAAAAATGGAAAGCAAAGGGAAAAAATAAAGGGGATAGCAATTTTCGGAAGTGGGAATAGGTGTAAGAAAGCCCCATCGATGGTCTTAACAGTAACTATGAAGTGCATTAAACATGTGAACATGTTCTACAATCAAGGAATAGATACAACGAGCCATGATTATAGTTTCCAGGATACTTTTGTATAAGAGAAGCGTCAAAAATCCACAAGAAAATCATTTTGGGATGTTTAAGTAAAGTTATTGTACTATCATCTTTATCTCAAGTATAACGACGAATTTGAATTTTAATGTCCTCTTGTTGATATGATAGTTCCATTAGACTTCACATAGTATATATTATTTTATTTCAAATTATTCCAGGAAATTAATTTTTCTAAGTTCATCGATCAAGGAAAAGTGTTAAAAACGAGATAAAGGGGAATTTGTTTGCTAATTTGTAGATCGCGGAAGTTCGGATGCCATTTTCAGGTGGAAGAACAATGGAAACGTAATTTTGAACCTGCCTATCCGGGAACCCGCGATCCCATTTTTTTTTGTCAATAGGTCTTAGTAGTAATTATGAAGAGCATTAAACATGTGAACAGGTTCTTCAATAAAGGAATATATACAGTGAGCCATGCTTATAGTTTCCAGGATCTGTTTGTATAAGAGAAGCATTGAAAAGCTACAAGAAAAACTGCGAAGATCCTAAATGTATTATTAATTTTGCAGAACGAAGCATACAACCAAGAACCAAGTAAACACCAAATTTATTGAAAGTTGAGGCAGAAGGCAACGCATGAACATAGAAGGCATCAAGAAATATCCAACAAGGTTCCATAGAGCAGCACGCATCGACCTTTACATCAAACAATTTGATATATATGTTGCCACGAGAAAATAAATGAGGCCATGGGATATGAACAAAATTATTTCAAACACAAGACAACACAAAACAAGTGGAGCTTCACCACTGTACGCTAGCTATAAGAAGACCTCAAAATGGGGAAAAAGAAACGGGAATTTGGTCAAGTATAGAAGAGGGAAAATAAGGTCCAATATATTCAAATCTGCAATAGATATTCCATTTCCTGGAAAGATCTTTTTTGTATGTTGCTAGCAAGATGTAAACTCCGAAGAACTTGATTTCAACGAACATTTATCTGGGTGTTGAAGAAAAATTACACACACACATGAGATATTTTCGTTTCTTGCCAAAGCTTGATATTTTTTTTTTTTTTTTTTCAGCGGATATGCAATATTGCATTGTCATCTTTTAAGGTAAATTTTCTATGTATCCACAATCTGTGCAACATGTAGATATTGTTTGACTTTTTCTGAAGGTATGCTTCATATGACAATTATGCTAATTCAGGAAGCACATATTGTAATAGAGGTTGTATAATTGTATAATGCACGGTTGTGTTGCCCATGGTTCAGATGGCAGCATAGAGGCAATGTCTATATATGTAAGGACATTTTTTATTGCATCACAAAAAATCAATCGTATCATCACTTATGAAAGAAAAAACAAAAGCAGGAGAGTTGCATTTCACACATACAGGCTCAAAGGGGGTCGAGTACACATCCGATGCAACCAAAATACCTTCAACCTGGAAACGTAAGCAAAGAAGTTAATATATTGAACAATATAATATACATCTGCACCCCCCCCAAAAAAAAAAAAATAATAATAACTGCAGAAATTTGGTGAAGACTATTTGTATGAGAAAATTGAGGATGAATGTGTAGATGTATACGCACAACAATTGTTGATCTAGTTAGTTTCTTGAGATCCTGTACTATGTCTGCTCGCAATTCTGTTACAAATGTTTCTTGGGTTGTACGAAACATCCTTTCTTTAACATGTCTTTTCTTTGTTATATTTTTGAAGAGCATAAGTGGAAATTTCCCTTTATGCAATTGTTGTTCCATTGATGAAAACAAATTTGAATAGGTATCGAACAGTTGCAACTGCAACATGGAACAGTGCAATATTTGTGTAACTTAACTAAGATACATGGACATGTGAAAGTAAAGGACAAAACTGGATATGGAGAATGGTACCATTGCCTTGTCGCTGTCTGACTATCCATATTTTATATGGAGAATGTGTTGTGAGCCAAGTTATCTCTCAAGTGTGACATTTGTGCCAATGGTTTCGATTGGGTAAATGTCATTTCTTTGTGCAAGTTGGCTGATGGGTGCATCTAGGACGAAACGATATTCTAAACAAATAGTGGGAATTTTTTCTACAATACTTGTTTCGTTGAGAGATATAATCTGATCACAATCACCACGATCATATACTATTTTGGGCAATATATTAAATTTTTAAATGGATATCTCATTACCTGGCAATATCTTTTCTGCATGTTTCTGGACAAGTTGTGTAGGAATAGTCAGTGTGACTGTCATCAGGGCATCCTTGTCTGTCATGTCAGCACACATAATGGATCTAGTTTTGTTTTCCTTGTCCAAGTAGGTGTTATAAACAACCATTATGTACCCAATGAACACTTTTCTAGTTCGAAGGCTATTCAAGCCTTCTATTGATAGTATTTTAGGTGTTACAAGTTTAGACCTGGTGACAATTTTTGAATAGGAAAAGTAATGTGAATGATAGTGTGCATTATTTTTTTGTTTTCTTTTTTTTCCTAGCATAAATGTACAAGTAAATGCATAGCTTGGATGAACTATGGAGCCATAGTTTTGCTACCAGACCTCTTACTCTGCATAACCTATGAAATGTTCGGCGTCTCGCTTGCACTTGTTGATACTTTTTTTGAATTGCAAAGTATGTGTTGCAGATGACATCAACATATTTTCCATGCCATATATGAATAAATAGATTAGGATATTTGTTTGGTAAATGTACGAGGAACATAATGTATGCATCTTTACCTTTGGCCTTGTTAGTCTGTTGATGTTTGGGATGTCTGACTTCTTATGGCCATTTCACTAGTCCAACTTTTTCTGAGGAAAGCATGTGTAGATGAACATCAGAAGGACTAAACAAGCATATGCATTGATGGAATAGGAAATAGGGTGTAAAGGGATACTCATGAAACATTAGGACCTGAGGGTGAAATTGTATGCCTCGGATATTTTGACTGAAAAAATGTGTAACAGTAAATAGGGCATGATGGCGGGGCACGACGACCAATATGTATATTGCAGAACCTCTAAATCCAGAGGTGTAATCTTGAACCCACCATCCTGGAACCCACAATTGACAAAGTAGGTAAGTATGGAATAAGGTAGAAGCATGACCATAAATGTGAATCCGTCAGACTACCAACCCGTGCACCAAGGCATTTTCAGAAAGACAACTAAGCAGATCAATTAGAAAGAAAAAGGGATAATAGGAAATGGAAAAATAAGAAATGGAGAGGACACAAAGGCCCATTGTTCCCAAATCATAATTTTCTAGTCCAACATTATATCACCCCCCTCGTTTTGTATGTTTAATTTACTAGAAAAGTTGGTATACCTTTTTGAAGATTGTACTACAGACCCCTCTGTTGTTGCATATAAGAATCCATCTTCCTATCCAACCAATCTGTTTCTTCCAAGGTAGCAACACCGAACATATAGTGGACATAAATGCAAGTTAGTATGAAGAAAGACATGTAAAAGAAAGAGATACAGTTCTATTTATTTCAATGTAGCAGCAAAGAGAATACGATTCACATGAGAATAAGAAGAAAGATACCTAGTACATAAAAACAGTAAAAAAGGTGCAAAGCAGTAGAACAAGTAGAACAAATACACAGACAATAAATGAAATACTAAACACTGGAATATGAAATAAGAGTACAGGTATGCACCTCTATAACTCCTCATCTACATTTGTGCCAAAGAGTCCATCGTCCTTTCCAGACACTCTGTTTGTTTAAATGTAGCAATGCAAGAAAAATACAATGGACATGAAGGAAGTTAGTATGCAGGAAGACATGTAATGAAGAAAAGTTATTGTGTAAGAAGGCACACAATATCTACATACAATAAACTAGGTGAACACATAATCAAACGATAAGTGAAATACAAAACAACAGAATATGAAATAACAGTGCAACAATGTACCTTTGTATCTCCTCTTCTAGCGCTGCAGTTAAGACTCCTTTGTTTTCTCCAACTGTTCTGTTTGTTTGAATGTGGGAATGCACAAAATACAATGAACATGAATGGAAGCTGGTATACAGCAGAGAACAAGTAATATGTACATACAGTAAATGAGAATCATCGAATAGAATAAAATATATTTAGAAACATGAACCTTTTCTTTTTTCCATCCATGGTTGTAAGTATATAAGTTTTTCCCTACCCAAAATATATTACAAGACATAAAATATTAAGAAATTGCATGGCCATAGCTAAATGATTTTGGTTTTCTGTGGCAAAGTATCCAGATATGTTTGCAGACATGGAAATATAATTTTGGAGTATCTTTGGTGTACATATCATATTTCAAGTACAAGACAAATTGCATCATGGTCACACCGGTCTATGTAGAGGATAAAGAAGTTGTATTGTGATATGGGCACATTTCAACATATATGGTTAATAAGTGTGTTTTGTATATGTTTTATTTTAACAAAAAGTAAGCAAATATTGCAATTGCACATATAGTTCTCCACTATTTTGTATCATGTCAACACTGAAGTATCAACAAAACTTTACAGCAGAATAGGCAGGCATAGAACAGGTGCCAAATCTTGACTTCTCTAGACACAGCAAACAACACAACCGTAGGACCACTCGCGGGTGCAGAATTTGAACACCGCAAAGCGCCAAATAAAAAAAAAATAACAAAGAAAAGAAAACAACTTCAACTGTCAGCGCAGGACCCGAACCCTGCAAAGCCGAAGTAAACAAAAGAAACATCAAGAACCAAACTGGCAAGAAATAACTAACATGCTCAACTATATCCCTAGGGCCCCAAACTCATAAACTTGAGCCAAACAACAAGAAACAACAACAAACGAACCAATGAACAAGAAACAACCACCGAACTAGTAAACAACATATGTATCTCCAACGATTACCAAACTGCAGTCGAAGCACAAAAGGAACCAGAAACATATGACGAGCGTGCCAGTAGAAATAAGAAAACATTCTTACTTGCAAACTACAAACACTGAACAACAAAAAAGGAATAGGAAATGAAATTATGGCATGAAAACTTACTCTAAAATGATGAATGGCAGAAGTCGAGGTCGAATTGTGGGTGCAACAACTGGACCCCGCAAAGTAAAAAAAACAAAAACAGATCCAACTACCAATGTAGGACCCCAACCTTGCAAAGTTGAACCAAACAAAAACAAGTAACAACCGACGAACCGGCGAAAAAGAAGCACCCACCGAACCAGTAAACAATGTATGTAGCTTCAATGATGACGAAATTCCATTTCAAGCCTAGAAGAAGTATGAAACATGCAATGCCTATTCAACTGGTGGTGGACAACAATATTGTCCAAATTCACTGCAACATTGTATGGAAAATTTCAAGGAAAAATGTACTCCGAGAAGCCTATTTAGATAAGCATTTAACGTTGTCAGGTTGTCTAAGGGCCTCGCAGTATGCAAACATTTAAGCTGTCATGCCTATTTCAGGACCTCACGCCATGTAAACATTTAAGTTGTCAGGCCTATTTAAGCACCTCAAAAAAAGTGTCAATTATCTAAACCTTTGGTATGCAAACATTTCAATACAAATACAAAGGACTAATAATAATAGGACAAATACATTAGTAATAGTAAAAAAAAAAAAAATAGCATTCATGCCCAGAACTTTCGATTTGCAAACATTTCAGTGAAAATGTAATAAAAATTAAAAAGGAGCATCTAAGCTCAAAACTTTGGATATCTAAACATTTACAACATTGGGAACAACGAAGCAGGCAATAAGACCCCGAATATATTCTCCAATGAGACGATGACATATAAGTTTTTTTTATATATAAAATAATGTTTTTACTTCTGTAGTGTGAACAATACAGATGATGCGAAAATTTATAGTCAAAGGACATATTAATACGAAGTCAACGAATTATCGATCGCTATAGTCCCTCTGCACTTTCGCCATGGACTAATAAGTGCTTTAAACTTAAACTATGTTTTAATAAAGATGTATCCTAATATGTTGTTGAATAATATTTTACCCATCATTCCTATACTGTGTAATTCAAATCAACATTATCATATTTATATTTTCAAATTTTTATTTTATGTAATTGAAATTACCTTAATATTTTACCCATCATTCTTATACTATGTTATTTAAATCAACATTATTATATTTATATTTTCAAATTTTTATTTTATGTACTGAAAATTAAAATTATATAATTTTGTTACGATACATTTTCTAATGAATATGTGGTTGAATAATTTTTTGCCTCATAAATTCCATATATTATATAATTCAAATGAACATTTTTACTTTGAAATTTCAAATTAACCTAAACTATGTTCTTTAAAACAACATTATTATATTTATATTTTCAAATTTTTTATTTTATGTACTTGAAATTAATATTATGTACATTTGTTAGGATACATGTTCTAATGAAAACGTGGTTGAATAATGTTTTACCTCGTCAATTCCATATACTATATCATTCAAATCAACATTATCACATTTTTATTTTGGAATTGTTATTTTATGTATTTGAAATTAACCTTATCTATTTAAATTAACATTATTATATTGATATTTTTAAATTTATATATTACCTGCAATTCAAAATGAACATTATTAAAAATATTCTAATTATGTTTATAAATCAATTTCTATATTATGTATACTTTATTTAACATCAAGAAAATGTATGTTTTAATATATTTTAATTAATATTATAAAATTGTATGTAGTAATATACATTTACCTTAGGTTAATTTTTTTTTTTATAAGTTTTGTCGAATGGTTTACGGTGTATGTATAGAATATAATTTCTAAGAGTATTAACTTGGTTTTATAAATGTATGTTTTTTTGGCATCAATTCACATCTTTGGCAACTAACCCCACGACATGCAAAGGACAAAATCATGCCTATATCCATCCCTTAGGCCAAGTATTCCTTTTACAAGGTCCATGTGGTGGTATAGATCCCCACACATTGCCCATGACCACTAAGAGAATCAACTTATTTTTAGTGCATTTAATTTGATCTTGAATGATGTCTTAAGCCATGGCATGCTTCCAGGATCTTGTTTACAATGAAAGAAATGGAGCCCATATTACTCTTAGTTACCAGATATTCCTTATCTAACACCTCTTCTAAGATCTCGGTCCCTATGTATGGCCCACAAGAACTTCAAGTGCATTGGTTTATCCCATGTGATATGTTATTATTCCTCAAATTTTTTATTAGGCCACAAGACTCGACCATCCTTCTTGAACAACTAATGAAATTGGGACATGAAATTCTTATCAATTTCTTAGGCCCCCATATCCCCACATGGGGGCCACAAAATTTTTATAGAGGTCCTATGTGGTGGTTTGAGTTTTCTTTATTTAACTTGTATTTAAGGCCTAAAGCATGGATTCCCTCCCATAACCATGTCCATGTCCTTGTGATCCATCCTTAGTTCTCAAGACATTCTAATGGCACCAATATCCCTCTCACAGACCAAAGATCTTATAGAGAGGCCTTGTGTGGTATTTTAAGACCTCAATCATGTCTCGTAAACCCTAGAGGATACCATAGGGTTTCAAACTTGAGTTTTTTCACTCAATCATGGTCAAGGGCCATAGACCCATACCTAGTGGCCAAGAAAACTCCCTAGTGGCACTCATATCCCTACTCAGAGGTGAAGGATTCTCTCATGAGATCATGCGTGGTGGTTCAAGGAATCATTCTTGCCCTTGAATACCGAGAATCTTCCTTTATAAGAACCAAATTTTTTCCCTTGACCACATCTAGGGCCCCACAACTCATCTATGGTATTCAAAGTTTCCTAATGGATCCCATTTCCCAACTAGAACATACCAAATATCCATTAAGGATTTTTTTATATTGTGTTTAAATTAATCAATCATGGCTCTTAGTTCCTAGAATATTCCTGTTGTGCCTAATTTCCAAATTTCCTCCCTCGACTATGGTGAAGGCATTGCGACCCATTCCTGATTCTCTAAAAATCTTGGTAATGGTGCCCATAGATCCAAAGTAAAATGCCAAAGATACCCCACAAAGGTCATGTTTTTAAGTTTAAGGATTCATTAATGGCACTTAAACCCTGGAAGTTCCTTCAATACCTAAGGCTTAGGTTCTCTCCACCAACCATGTAGCAAGGCCTTGAAACCCATCCCTAATCATGAAAAACTTATAATGATACCCATATCTACACTGAAAGGCTAAACATTCATTTAGGCTTGGTCATATGTGGTAGTTTAAGGCACCATTCATGGTTCTTAAGTCCTAAAATCTTTCTTACGGGATTAGGACTTGGGTTTCCTCCCCGAACCATTGCCAATCACCTAATACCTTTTATTGGTGCTCAACGCCTTCTATTGACACCCATATTCCCACTCATAGGTAAAAAATACCTTTGCAAGATCATCTGGGCAACGTATTTATGTTTTTTTTCTGATCCTAGAACCCCATAATCTTCCTTTAGGATGTAAGGCCAAAATTCCCTCTCTATATCATTTCCATGGCCTTGAATGTACATATTTGGTGCTAAAAACATAATAAAAGTGTCCATGGACACAAAGGCTAATAAAATAGTCTAGAAAGGTGATGAGTGATGCATTGAGGCCACATCCAAGGCCTTAAAGCCTTAGAATATTCGTTTAGGCCATACGACCTGATTTTCCTCCCCAAATAATGATGAAGGCCCTGATCCATTCCTTGGTGTGCAAAACCTCATAATCATTCCCATATCCCAACTTAGTGGCTATGGATTTTCTTAATAGGTCCTACGTGGTGGTTGAAGGCCTTAATCATGGCCCAAGAGCCCTCAAATCTTCGAATTTTAGGGTCAAAGCCCTAGGTTTCCTCCCTTGACCATGTTTAGGATCTTGTGACCCATATTATTCATAAAACCATCTAATGATATTCATATATCCCCATTCAACACTAAATATCCCTTAGAAATGTCATGTGTAGTGGTTTAAGGACTTGGCCATGGTTCTTAATCTGTAGAATCTAACTTTAAGTTCTAAGGCCTAGATTTACAAACATATCCATGTTCATAGCCTCATAACACATACTTTGAGCTCAAAACGTCCTAATAACATGCATATTACCACTTGCAAAAAAAATATCTAGGCTAGATAGGTCCTATGTGTTGGTTAAAAACTTTATTCATGAACATTGATCCCTAAGGTATACCTTTAGTGCCTATGGCTTAAGTTTCCTTCCTAGACCATATTTTGGACCCAAGACCCATGTACTAAGTTCACAAAACATCCTAGTTGGGATACTATTCATACTTGGCCAATGACCCCCTAGACCTATCATTGTGTGGCAGCTCACTCAAGGCCATGTGCATGGCCCTTGATCTATAGAATCTTCCTTTTGTGACTAAGTTCTAGGTTTCCATCCTAACCATGTTTAGGGTGACAAGACCCTACATGGTGCATAAAACCACCTAATGGACATCCCATATCACCACTCGAAAGATAGCTATCCTTTTAGTGCTACAATATTTCTTTAGGGCCCAAGGCTTGGGTTTCCTCTTTCTAAATTTGTTTAGGGTCATGAGGCACATACTTAGTGCTTGAAACCTCATAATGGAGTTCATATTCCAACTAGGAGGCCAAAGATCCCTTGTCAAGCTCATATGTGGTGGTTTGAGTCCTCATTCAATACCCTTAAGCCATAGAAGCTAACTTTAGGGCCTACGGCTCAATTTTCCTCCACCAACCATGGTTAAGACTAATATATCCATAATAGTATATTTTATATTTTTATTGCAACAATCATGATGAAGTATAATTTTTTTTTCTATATATTTTTGATAATATATCTATGCAATGTCATTGAATTATAGTATGTTACAATATATTTGGTAATATATATAGATAGTTTTCATCCTAGGATTTACTAGAGTGAATATATTAACAAGATTGATAAAAGTGAAGTCCCGACTCTTTGCTTTTAGATGTGTTATGTACATAATAATTTCGAGCACTAGTAAAATTTGTTTATTTGTTAATCTATGCAAGAAACTCAGTGAGATACAATCAATAAAATAATACATAAAAGTTTGTTGAAATGCAACTTTATTTTTTTTAAGATAAAAATAGTACCGCGTTACATTAAATATGAGATTCTACACCCTAACTATTATATTGATTTCCTTGTCATTTCAAGTCTAGGACCGATCCAATAACTTACTTCTGCAATGGAATTAGCTTTGCTTCTAGTTTCATTTCATACTTGATGGTGTCCGTCGTTTGATTCCTACTAAATAGCAAGCAAAGTCAGTGAAAACACTCTATTATAGGAAAATACTCTATTATAGGAAGTACTTGAACAAGTTGTTCTTGCTCCAACATTTGCACCAAAGAAAAGAAAGGATTATTTTTCTATCATTCTATCAATTGAAATATATACTTGAAAATGTTATTTTTTCAATTCATTTCTTAGAGAGTCGAGACTTGGATTTGTCAGGACTTTCCCAACCAAGCTTATTCGTTGTCAAGTTGAAAACGGTAGAGCAGTGTCCATGCCAAAGACAAACAATGGAGTAGTAGTTGTTGTATTAATAGTCTCTTCCTTCATGAATTAAGAGGGTGAAAATATGTTTAATCTTCCCCCTTTTTAGGAAATTTGTGCCACTAAGTCTCAAGTTTGAGGTAGAGGCATAGACATATAGTATTGGTAAGAAAAAAAAAAAAAGAGGGTTTCATTTTTTTTTCAAAATTTTCCTTTAAACTCTTTGGTTTTTTTTTGGGAAAGTTTTAATGGGATTCATGTGATGAAGAATAGGTATAGATTCATCTCTTACAAGAGAGCCCTTGATTACCCTCGCCTTCTTGTGGCATAGAACATTAAAATTAAATAAAAATAAACTATGGAAAATTTCATCATTGAAGTGCAGACATTTCATCAAGCAATTTGCCTACAGATTTGAGCACTTTGTTGGCTATGTTATTGTGGTTCTGAAAATCTAGGTTTGTTCTATTTGCTCAACTTTTCATTACAAGATTTTTTTTTATCGATACTAGATTTGAAATATGCAAAGGTATATCACTCGCTATTTTTTCCACTATATCAAGAAAAACATTAAGATAGAATCTTATAGCTGAATATAAGAGAAGATTATATGGAAAAATATAGGCAATTGTCCACCTATAAAAATAATAGGTAACTAGAGACCATTAAAGTGTGTCTGTGTGTGGAGAGAGAGATCTATGTTCAATGACTATTTTTGTTTGTCCCAAAAGTGATTAATATTTTTTCATTCTTTGGAACAAAATAATGAGTTCAACATAAGGATATGAAATTTAGATTTAGCTTACCAAGACAAAGGTAGAATGTCACTTAGCCCTTAACATATCCAAATAATAATTTCAATCATATGGTAAAGTTCTCACCTTGTTGAAATATCAAATCCAACATGTTTCTCGTCCGAAGAAAGTGTGGTTAGGCCTAACCATACTGTATGCTCTGGTTCACAAAGATGAAATTGTCTTTAATGGCTCGTGAGCATCAACTCCTTGTTGTTCTCTCAACCTTCCTGTGCCTAGGTTCTCATTTTTCTTGACAATCATAATTTTGATCAATGTACAATTTATAGATGGACATCGAATATAACTTTAGGCACTAATAACCCTAGATTTGATGCATCTACTAGAAGGCTCAAARGGGATGYAGAAGGAGGTCATGGTAGGTGAAGGAAGTAGTGGCAGGTACAACAAAGGTGATGCATAAGGTAAATTAATGGTTTGGCACTATAACTCCCTCATCAAAACTAGTTTCAATGGTGATCTCCATCTTTATGGCCCCCATAAAACATATTAACCATTTCTATCCTTTGCCAAAAATTTCCATAATATAAATCTCAATGTGGTGATTTTGAATATGTGTATGAATATATTTAAAATATTTATTATGAAAAATTAAAAATATGTTTTAAAAAAAATTAACATTTGCTTATATATATTTTTTCAAAATTATATAAAAAGGGGAATTTTGGGTTTTAATAACTTAAGATGTTAGTTTTTGGGGTTGTGTTTTACATACACATAAAAATTTTGCATACATATTGACTGGGCCTAATGGTTAAGAACATGTGTTTCCTCATAAGAGGTGACAAGTTCAAATCCAGAGGGGGGTAAGGTATGTATACCTTCGTAGACTTTACCAATCAAAATCACTGGGTTTAAAAATAGATTATTATTCTTATTATTCTTATAGTTTTATAATAATTAAAATATTGTTAACAAACTTGAAAGTATTTATAAGAAATTTGTTAAAACAAATTGGAATTAAAAAATAATAACAGAAATGGGGTTGTGGTTTTGTCAATATTTAATACTTAAAATATGTGTGAAATAGTAATAAATGAATTTTACATAAATGAAATAATTAAAGAAAAAATATTTAAATTTAAAAACAAATATATCATATAAAAATTAATTGAAATTAAAAAAAAAATCTTTCGTATATTTTTATCTAAATTTTGTTGAATTTGTAGATTTAAGAGTAAATATTTCCGGTTCATTCATTTTTATAAAATTTCATCACTGCAAAAAGAGAAAAAATAAGACATATTAGCATGTTTTTACAAGCCAAATTCAATACATGGAGCATCGACAAACTACAAGGAAATGGAGATCCAATTCAAAATGTGAAAGAGAATAAAACTCCAAAATAGCTATTATCAAATGTGGAAAACATTAAGAAACTTATCACTGACTACAAGTTCAATATGTGGAGGCTTGACTATCAATCCAATGAAGTTTAGAAGAATAGTTGGTTGCTTATGCAATAACTAATTGGCCAATTTTTTATGTGCAATGACTAGATGGGATTTGTCTGCAACATAATGCCTTAGAATTTTGAGAATATATGAAATGAGTGTACATGAAGGCTCTTCTAGTTTATATTTTCATCCCTCTTTCCTTCTCTTCATGTGCCCAACGCAGTCCCTCTTAAAGTCTCAACAAAGCAAGGTGGTTCTAATAATACCTCCTTGCATCATACATTCATTGTTCATAATAAAATTAGGAAAGGCCTTTCAGAAATGATGCCACACACTCTAAATCCATCCACATCAATTAATTAAAATAAAGAAATGTAATTAAACTCCATTACAATTCATTAATGTGCGATGAGAAAGGGATTTCCAAGGAAAATGTGTCTGACATCATGTAAGCCCTGCCACCTTCTCATTATATGAGAGTAGTCAATTAAATCAACGACTTTGAGTGAGTGTAGAGGCCCATTTCACTGCCCAAAACATTTCTAACAATTATTGATAAGTATGCCAAAAGGTTCTCTATGACCCAACATGGGGGAGATGTTGAGGCGTTAGTGTTATGTTAGATAAAACAACATTAAAAAAAACTAAATCCAACTCAATTATTTCACCAAGAGGTGCTCTACAACCCAGTATGGGGGAGATCTTGATTTGTTAGGATATGTTAGAAACACTAAATTTAAAAAATCCTAAAGTTAACTCAATTAACAAAAAAAATAACAAAATAATCAAAATAAAGTCGACTTAATTAAAAAAAACAATTACAAGCACATTTGTTGAAATCCCCTTACTCCAGAACACATAGGTATTTTGTTATCTAGTGATTTTATTTTTGTAAATCAAATTAGCATATCACAAAACATAATACACTTGCTGGAACATTCAACTCAAATAAAGATAGCGGAAGCAATATTGGAAACCAAAATTTCAACCATAATACACAAATATATTCTTCCCATCAACTAAGATTATCAATCAAATAACTTCAAAGATTACAAGGGATCTTGTACCTGGGAAAATGATCCACAGAGAAATACATAAAACTATAGATAGTACCTACAAACCCTAACACCTCATGATATGCTTTACGACCTTGGATTTTCATGTTTCCCAAGATGTACGCAACTTTCCTTAAGAAAACCCTTGTATACACGCTTGTCTCCACTAAAACCGACATACACACACTCAAAGATTGTACAACAACTTTGTACGAAACAACCCTTCTTTTGCAGCTTCAATCTGCTAAAACCCACTTTCAACTGCCTTTGTTCTTTGTTCTCCTTGATTTGATCTCTAGATGGAAACCAGTCTCCACTTATCAAAGATGTCCTTGAATCGCAGTCCTTTGTGATCCAATACTCTTGATAAAAAGTCCTTCTCCACTCTATATCAATGTATCAAGTGTCTTGTCCTTCACCCTTTCCATGCTTTTATAATATTGAGTTATGACCTAACCCTGTGATTGAAAATTGAGATTAATTTTCACCTCACTTGAGATCAATGGCTATTATTTAATTCACTAATGCTAATTAAATCATTTCTTTAAATAAAACTCAACTCACTAATAAACACTTCACTTTAATAATTCCTTTAATTAAAGTAAAGTTCAAGGTAGAAGGATTTGCATGACTTCCACATGTCTAAACACTTAGACCTTTGTGGAATTACTTGTCCTATGCTACAAACATCAACACTCCTTAGCGAGGAAGGTATTATGCACCACTCCAAGTTTGTCTATGAAGAACACAAGCTTCCCTTTAACCAAGGGTTTGGTCAGAATGTCTACAACCTACTCATCTATGGAAACATATTGAACCTTTATTGCTCCCTTCTGGATCTTATCTTGAATGAAGTGACATGTGATGTCTATATGCTTGAACCTATCATGCTATACTGGATTCTCATAGAGTTTGATGCAACTCTAATTATCATAGTATATCACCGTAGGCTCCAACTTCTAATCAAATAAACTTGTAAGAAAATTTGTGAAGCCAAATGGCTTCACAACTATCCATACTCGCTACCATGTACTCTACCTTTGTTGAATTGAGAGCTACAAAATTTTCCTTCCTAGTGCACCATGTAATCACTATTGATCCCAATTTGAAGCAACACCTCGAGGTGCTCTTTCTTTCTACTGCACTCCTTGCCAAATTTGAGTTTGGCTATCCCTACAACCTCACTCCATTAGCTCCAAGATACCTCAATTCATACTCCATTGTACCTCTCAAGTCCCTGAGCACATGTTTCGTTGCTATCTAATGCACCTACCTCAGCTCTACCATGAACTAACTCAATTTGTTCACAACAAAACATATATTTGGCATGGTATTGCCCAAATACATCAAGGACCCTATCAATTGCCTATATATCCTGGGATCCACTAACTTTGAATCTAAATTCTAAACCCTCTTTAGAATGGTAACCATAGTTGTAGCCATCGTTCTACAATCCTCCATCCCAAATCTCCTCAATATCTCTACTGCACACTTCCCCTGTCCAAGGAAGATCTCTCTCGATACCTACCATACCTCTAACCCCAAGAAATAATCCATCAAGCCAATGTACTTCATCTCAAACTTAGTTGCTAAATTTTCTTTTCACCCTGCAATAATCTCCTCTGCACCTACAAGAAATAAATCATCTATGTACAGTACCAATATGAGTGGATCAACTCCAAAAAGTATGAAGTACAAGTTATGATCCTCCTCACTCTTGGTAAGGACAATACTTTGCAAGTATGTGTCAATCCTGGAATATCATGCTTTGGGCACCCTTTTGAGTTCATACAAGGCTTTCTTAAGCCTACACACATGAGATTCTCTCCCATGTACCTCAAAGCCCCAATGTTTCTCTATGTATACATCCTCCTCAATGATTCCACTAAGGAAAGGTGTCTTTACATCTATCTAATGAATCCTCCACCTCATAATTGAAATAATAGAAATAACAACTCAAATAGAAGCATACCTAGTGACTGGAAAAAATGTTTCCTCATATTCCACTCCCTCTCTCTAGGATAACCCTCTTGCCATGAACCTCACATTGAACTTCTTGATGCTACCATTTGCAACATGCTTGATCTTATAGAGCCACCTAGAACTCAAAACTTACTTCCCCTCTGGTCTCAACATTATGTCCCAAACATCATTCCTCATAATAGAGGTGTACTCCTCTACCATGGCATCCCACCAAACCTACTGATTTGTTGCTTCTTCAAAACTAGAAGGCTCAACATCAATGATGTTACTCATAAGTGCCATATAGTTCAAAAAAAACCATGGAGGACTACACTCTATCAATGCATTCCTAGGAGCTTCACCAACATCCCTCAATGTCTATAATAGCTCCTTGGTTCTCCTAACATAATTGGAAGGGGCTAAGTCCTCCTTCCCACCTTAATTCTCACTCCATGAATTGGAAGTTGTTGACTACTACTCATCCTTCAGAACCTGTTTCTCCTCATCCTCTGTCAGTGATGATGACTCCTAAGGTCTCCTAGATTCCAAGTTCTCCTCAAACCTAACATCTATTCTCACAATTATCTTTCGTTGCGCTAGTGTGAAGACCATGTAACCCTTTGAGGTCTCGTTGTACCCCAAAAATATACCCTTCTATCCTGAAGGCTCCAACTTTGTCCTTTTCTCCACAGACACATGGATGTAGACTGGACAACCAAAGATCCTCAAATTTCCTATCTCTAGATTCACTCCTGAGAATTATTCCTCTGAAGTCTTGTCCCCCAATATCCCATGAGGACTCATGTTATGCACATATACTGTTGTATTACACACCTCTTCCGAAAGAAACATAGGAAACTCATTGTCATGTATCATAGCCTTGGTAGAATCAATGATGGACCAATTATTTCTCTCTTCAACCCATTCTTCATAGGGTTGTATGAGACTATCATATCTCTCTTGATCCCTGCCTCCTTGCTGAAATCCTTAAAGTCATTGGAGGTGTATTGTCCCCCATTATCTAAGCTCAAGACCTTGATCTTCTTCCTTGTCTAGTTCTCCACCTGAGCCATTAACTCTTGAAATTGATTGAAGAACTCATCCTTAGTATTTATAAATAATATCTAGGTTTTCTTGGAAAATTCATCAATGAACTTCACATAGTATGATGCTCCCCGCAATGATTCTACTGACATCAGTCCACTCACGTCTGAATGTATAAGATCTAAAATCCCCTTGGACCTACTCTCGCTGCTTGGAAACATAGCCTTGGCATTCTTTCCAAGTGCACACCCTTTGTAGAATCACTCCCTGCTACTCAATGTTGAAATCCAAGAGACCTATAACAATCCCCCTCATAATCGACAAAACCCTCTAGTGTAGGTGTCCCAAACTCCCGTACCATAGATGTTGTCATTGTCATGTACCAAGGAATGAACAAGATTTCCTTACAACTTGTATAAAGTGCCTTCTCTAACCCCAATGACCATTGATCTGTCCACAATAGTTGTCTCTAGGTGTATGAGTACTTTCCCTCTCTGAAAAATAATGACAAAACCCCTATCCTCCATAGACGAGACTGAGAGAAAATTATTCTTTAGTTCTGGTACGTAAAACACAACTTGGGTATCAAACGAACCTCCTAACTCAAGATGGAACATAATTGTTCCCACGGAGAAATACAAAAAACTATAGATAGTACCTGCAAACCTAACAACTCCTGATCTTCTATACGACCTCGAATTTTCATGTTTCTCGAGATGTGTTCTCCTTTCCTTAAGAAAATCCATGTATATGTGCTTGTATCCATTGAAACCTGCATGCACACACTCAAATATTGTATGGAAACTACGTACGATGTGACCCTGCTATTGTAGCTTCAATTTGTTGAAACCCACTTGTGACTACGTTTGTTCTCTCTACTCCTTGACCTAATATCTAGATGGAAGTCATTCTTTACCTATCCAAGATCTCCTTGAATCATAGTCCTTCGTGATCCAATCCTCCTGAGCAAAATTCCTTCTCTACTCTGCATCAATGTATTGAGTGTCTTCCCCTTCACCATTGCCATGCTTTTATAATATTGAGTTATTACCTAACCATAATCTCCAAAGTCATTGATGGTTGAGATTACTTCTCACCTCACCTCGGATTAATGGCTATTATTTGATTCATTAATTCAAATTAAAGGATTTCTTTAAATAAAACTCAACTCACTAATAAAAGAACTTTAATTTAATAATTCCTTTGATTAAAGTAAAGTCTCAAGGTAGAAGACTTTGGATGAATTCCACATGTTTAGACACTTAAATGTTGCAAAAGTACCTGTCCAATGCTAAAAACATCAACAACATATATATCAAAGAAACAAATAATCTATCATTCTGTTAATCTTCATCATCATCATAGAGCTTAATCATTAGGCAAATTGCCCAGTCATGCGAGGTCGAGTTACTAAGACAAGGCAGGCCTAGAGCTGAATCATGAGGTGAAAGGCCTAGCCATTCGATATGGTTAGCCTAGAGTTGAATCATGCAATGAATTGACGAATTAGTGTTTCTATCTATATTATCAGAGTTTAACCCTTAACAATCCCCAGTCCAACATATCTACTTAATAGTAAATCTCAGTGTGGCTTATAGTATGGTGAATTAGGGTTTGTTGTCAATTTTTATTTTATACAATGAATCATTATAGTTTATAGTTAATTAACCTCCGTCAAGCAAATTGCATGCACATTCATTAAGCACATCCCCTCTCTCTACTCCACATTCAATAAATATTTTGTTTGCTCAAACCCTTTCTTCTTTTTCATAAAGTTTTCATTTACTCGACTCTAAATTGAATTCCAATGAAAGTATCTCTCCATGCTATTGGATGTCGCACTTCCTTTCTATTCGACTATGACCACATTCTTCGTGCACTTGAAAAACCCAAATCAAATATTAACGAAATGTTTTTGGAATGAAGCATACCAATCAAAATTTGCATGAAGAATCAAAACATATTTGGAACAAAACCTAATAATAAGAAAATGTGTGAAGAAGAGTTTCTTAGGTTTATGAAAATTTGCATGAAGAATCAAAACATATTTGGAACAAAACCTAATAATAAGAAAATGTGTGAAGAAGAGTTTCCTAGGTTTATGAAGAAGGTAGATTATATGTTATATGATACTTTTTCATTTGCAACTGTTTTTTAAATCATATTTTTTATATAATAAGAGTTTTTCCTTTAATGATATTTTGATTTAGCTTAATATTTTTTTTTATATTTGTTTTACAATATTGGGTAGACCATTTATATTTTAAAATTTATTTTTAGAATAAAGGTAAAATTTGAAGTTAGGTAAAAGTAAATTTCAAAATTAAGTAAATAACAAAAAAAAATGTATATATATAATTAATTGATGGCTAATAATAACATTTAGTGTTAAATTACAAATTAATAGTAAAAAGAAAAAAATTATATATAATACGTATAATTTAATAAATAAATTGATTTAATGGTAAAATTAATGTCATTATCTTAATCACTTAAATTTATTTTTAATTTTAATTTTAACAAATAAAAAAATTGAAAAGATTTGAATATTAAATATATTAAAAAGTTTTTATTTAAAAAAAATAAATTGAGATAATAAAATAACACAAAATAAAATATGGAATATTATTAAAATTGGTCAATGTGAATGATGATGACAATGATTAATGTCCTTTTGGACCTTAAGAAGCTAACAGATTACTTAGTTTTCTTTAGAATTTTATTTCCGTACTCATAAAGCATTAAGAGAAGTGTTTGAACATCACCATAGTTATGTTGACTTAGAAGGTTTGGAAGGTTAATCATTAAACATGTGAAGTTGGGTTAAGATGGATCTAGGCATGGATGAAGCATTTGTTTGAAATATGTTAACTAGATGCATTTCTTTTAGTGTATGTCACTTATAGATTAAACAAGATGCATTGATTTCAATGTATGCTAATTCCAAATTAAGACGATGCATTGATTTCATTGTATGCCAATTTCAACTATTTGATCAATGGTATAATTAGCTTCAATAGTCTAAGATGGATCAATAGTATGTCAATTATAGATTGGCTCTAATTGTATCACATCTACAATTATGATGGATAATGTCTACAAGGATCACATTTAATTACTTTACAAGAAGAGTGGAAGCACATGAAATATATCCAGATAGTTGAAATGAGTTTCAATGGAAGAAATATGTTAACGAGATGCATTGATTTCAGTGTATGCCAATTCCATATTAACAAGATGCATTGATTTTAGTGTATTCCAATTTTAGATTGATGGGATCATATTTAATTACCTTACAAGAAGAGATGAAACATGTGAAATATATGTCGATGCATTGATTTCACTGTATGTCAATTTTAGTGCATCACATCTACAAGGATCGTGGATAAAATCTACAAGGATCATGTTTAATTACCTTACAGGAAGAGTTGAAGCGTGTGAGATATATCTTGATAGACAAAATGAGTTTCATTGGAAGAAATTTGTTAACAAAAATTGATATGGGACTTTGCACCTTATAAGAAGAGATGACACATGTGAAATATGTCTCCATGCATTGATTTTAGTGTATGTCAATTTTAGTGCATCACGCATTGTGGATAACATCTACAATGATCATGTTTGATTACCTTACAAGAATATTTGAAGCATGTGAAATATATTTTGATAGACAAAATGAGTTTCATTCAAAGAAATATGTTAAGAAAAATTGATTTGGGACTTCCAAGATTTCCCTTTGGTGGGAGATTAGTTATACTCATCACTTAAAGAATTGAATGGTCCACAATTTTAACCTCCCTTTTCATATGATCGAAATAAAAAGATGGAAAAACTTTATCATTCATCATTCAACATTGTTACTTTATTTCTATTCAACTCATTAAACAAAGTAAATTCAAAATGACCATAGTCATCTTAGACATATACATATACATAATTTTCATCATCTACAAATTGTATCATTATACTAAACATTGAAGAAGATAAAGTGACATTGATCTTTATTGACAATACTCTCTTTACTTTTAACCAATTAAGAAAATTGAGTAAATTTCAAATAATGAGATTAATCTTAGACATTCTACAAATTTTCTATGACCACCCCTTACTAAAACCAACCTAGATTCATTTTAACCCTGAGAAGGATCAAATGTACCTCAAGATTTAAACATTTTGTCAAATTTTAAACTTGAACCTCGATATTAGGCTTATAAATCTAAAGGAATCTAGTTGTATTTCAAATTTTTATATTTTTATTTAAATAAATTTATATAAATAGCTATGATGTAAACTTATTTCGATTGTAAATTCTGGTATTCTATGAGCATGGAGCAAAATAGTAAAATCTAAAATAAAAATAAAGATGCCAATGATTATAAACATCATTGTTTGTATATAACGCTTAAATAAAGTAAAAGTAAGTAAACAACCGTGAAATTTAATCATTTGTAACTATGTGCGTGTTAAATATTTTAGTCGCTGTCACATACATTTTCAAAACTAAAAAACGTCAATACAAGAAGCATTGTACGCGAGGAGAACATACATTTATAAAACCAAATTAATACTCTTAGAAATTATATGCCATACATAAACAGTAAACCATTCCACAAAACTTGTAAAAAAAAAAAAAGCTAAGCTAAATGTATATTATGACATACAATTTTATAATATTAATTAAAATATATTAAAACATGCATTTTATTAATGTTAAATAGAATATACATAATATAGAAATTGATTTATAAACATAATTAAAATATTTTTGATACTGTTAATTTTGAATGGCAAGGTAATATATAAATTTTAAAAAATCAATATAATAATGTTAATTTAAATATTATAATATAAGACCATTTCAATAAGATAAATTTCAAATACATAAAATAACAATTCCAAAATAAAAATGTGATAATGTTGATTTGAATTATATAATATATGAAATTGATAATAAAAATATGATAATGTTGATTTGAATTATTAGTTATATGAAATTGATAAAGTAAAACATTATTCAATCACATTTTTATTAGAACATGTATCTTAACACAAATATATAAGATTAATTTCAAGTACATAAAATAAAAATCATAAATTATAAATATGATAATGCTAACTTTCAAATATATAAAATAACAATTTCAAAGATAATGTTGATTTGAATTATATAGTATATGAAATTGATGAAGTAAAACATTATTCAACCACATATTCATTAGAACATGTATCATAACACAAGTATATAATATTAATTTCAAATACATAAAATAAAAATTTGAAAATATAAATATAATAATGTTATTTTAAATAACATAGTATAAGAATGATGAGTAAAATATTAAAGTTAATTTCAAATAAATAAAATAAAAATTTGAAAATATAAATATGATAATGTTGATTTAAATTACACAATATAACAATATAAGAATGATGGGTAAAATATTATTCAACTACATATTAGGATACATCTTTATTAAAACATAATTTAAGTTTAAAACACTTCTTTAAATTAATTAGTACTTATACAATAATTCTAATAAATTAATAGTTCTTTAATAATGCACAAACTATTCATATAATCACTCATAAACTTGAACTTGTTGGTATAAATACAACACTCAACCTTTATTTATTGTTGTGCAAGAAATTCACCCGTATATTTACTTTAGTATTTTTAATAAATTATTTCATACTTTTTAAATATATATATTTTTTATTAAAAATTTATGTTCTTCTTTTTACAATATTTTTATTATTAGATATTTTTTTCAATGTTTTTTTCTATCACTAAATATTTTCTTCAATATATTAATTATATAGATAAAAATTTTATTTCTTAATATTTACCAATCATTGATAATGTATCTTTACTCTATCTATTGGATATCACATTATTTGAAATATGAAAAGCCAACAATTAAACACTACACCATTAATATAAAGAGATTATTTCCTTCACTACTAATATTTTCTTTACTACTTGAAAATAAAGTTTCTAAAAAAATTTCTTCCTTCCCCACTGATATTTCTTTACCACCTAAAAAAAAATATACCTTAAAATAAAAATATTTCTTCCTTCACCATTTAGTTTCTTTACATTCCTTCAAGCAAGCGTTGCACCTCTTCTACACAACAAAAAGAAGAAATGTTAAAAGATTCCTTCCCACCACGGATTTCACTTTAACTATTTTTCTTTGTACCTTCCTTCTTCGAAGGCCTCCACCACTTGAGAACATGTTTCTTTTGGTTCGTTCTCGGCTTAATTATAAACCAATTATCACATAATGATATTTTTTACAATAATTAGTAGGTAATAAATATTAGCACAGTCACAAATTTGTGGCTGGTGAATGCCTAAAGGATGGTTTGCAAAAAGACAGTTCAAAACCTGAACCGTTAGGAAAGAGAAACGGCCCAGAGGTGGACGGAAGGAGTCGGAAGGAGTTGAATGGAAGGAGGCAGTGTGTCCAGAAAATGAAACCCTAATCACTCATACATGGCAATCAACTAGCCACCATAGTAAATTTTAAATATGATTAAGTAAAAGTAAAAAATAAACATGTAAAATGATGTCTTTATAATAATGAGGAAGTTAGTGGTTGAAATCACGACCATTGATTTATTGAGACTACTAAGAATATTCCATCAATATTTAATCTTGTCCATACAAAACTGATTAAGTACTAAAAACCTATTAAATGTGCCCATAGTCAATAGGTTTATGCCTTTCGACGTAATAATAATATAAAATGAAAAAATATAAAAAATGTTATTATTTATAATTTTTTAAATTTATTTTTATTATAGATAAATATGAAAAATAAACCTATACACAAAGTTACTTTGAATTTCTTATTTCAACTAATATCGATTTATCATTAATAATATAATTATTATTAATGTTCAAAATGAAGAAGTATATTATTTCATCTAATGCTTATAACAATATATATCATTAATAATATTATTATTATTAATATTCAAAATGAAGAGGTATGTTATTTCATGTAATGCTTATACCACTATATAGTGGGATATTTTAGATATAGTCTCTCTCTTTTGTAGTGGCTTCCTATTGACATGGCTAGCAAGGGTGTTATTTACATTACAACTAATGTAATAGTAGTCAAAGGTAATAAATGGATAAGGAGGGGGACGAGGACTAATGTAGTAGTAGTTAAAGGTAATAAGTGGATATGGAGGAGGAGGAGGTATATAGATGAGCAGTGGTAGATTTTTATAAGGATGTTTTTGAATATAAAACATAAATAAAAATAATAATAACAATAATTATTAAGAAATGGATACATTGGTAAGTTCACAATAGAGGTAGGTTAGATATTTAGGTGACCTTTTCAAATGAAATTTAGAATTTAGTTATATAATCAGGGCCAATTAGTAGGCATGTAACATGATCTATATATAGGTTGTTATACCGAACACTAGCACAATCTAGAAATATTCTTTCTTTCATGACTCATATTGTGCATGCCTAGAATTTGATGTTTCTTGGAATATTTTCTCCATTTGAAAATTTATTTGAGAGTGCATAAAAAATTAAACATGTCTAAAGCTACGAACATCATAATAATCAAATCATTGATTGGACAATTATATGTTTAACTAACATTGATAGTTGTATTTTGTAGTATGTACTATAATGCATGGTTTCTTTGGTTCTGGGCCACTTGAATTCATCATAGTAGTTTGGACTCATATATGAAAGAGATCATCTTTGTCTTGTAGGTTGAATTCCTACATTATTACTCTTTGTAGACTGCATTAGTTCATACAAGAAACACATTAAACAATTATCAAAAATCACTTTAAGATCAAGAACATCACAATCAATCATGGAATTAAGAAAATTACATGTAATTAGATAAGCATAATTCATAACATCACATTCAATCATGGAATTAAGAAAATTACATGTAATTAGATAAGCATAATTCATAACATCACATTCAATCATGGAATTAAGAAAATTACATGTAATTAGATAAGCATGAATCATAACATCACATTCAATCATGGAAATAAGAAATTACATGTAGTTAGATAAGCTTAAATCATAATATCTACATTGGTCATAAACAATCACGAGTGTTTTCCAAGAAGATATTGGGTTAGGGATAAAAGTGTGTCAACTATAATTGTAGGATGAGCTATAAAATAAATAAATTGAAGGTCGATAAAAACGTTTTGGGCCAAAGAATAACGACAATAGATACTAAATCCATCATTTCACTTTAGTTTTTTCTAGAGAAAAATTTCACAATTATATTAGAGATATAACTTTTGTTCTCTGCTCGAGAGGTTACATTCCAAGATAAACAAAACCTAGAAGAAAATACCTACAATCCATGTTGATCCTAGTCAATCTAGTGTTGTCTGCCAACATTAATTTTACCGGAGTGCAGAAGTGTAATGAAGACATTTCTGGTGGTCCTATGGGGAAAAGAGGTGAGGAAGTCTGGGCTAATGATTTGAAACTGTGCTCTGAAAAGGAGGATATCATATGAATGATCATATCTCTGTTTTGTAGCTGGCACTCATCCTAAAATAATCTTAGAACATGGGAGGGACCCTTGTGCCCGTCCACCCTGAGATTGAAGTTGATGATTCTGACTTTTTTCTTGAGTGCAACCTTAGAGAGTATGTTGGCTTCCTTGTTGTTTTCATCGTATATATGTTTGAAGTTGAGCTTGATGAAAGTTGATTGAAGTTTCCTGATCCTATCCTTCCATCCCAAGAGAGTGGTGACCTGTAGCTTGCCCTTATTTTTCAGCCAGTCTATGACAATGCGAGAATCCCCATACATCATAAGTGTATCTATATTTAGTCTGGAGGCCATATGGAGAGTATCCCAGGTGCCCAATAATTATTCCCTGGTGTTGGTTCTATGTCCGCAATTAAAAGTCCATCTACAAAGAGTATTTGATAAGATATATATCACACCCCCTGCACCACTCTGCATACCATTTGATTGTGTCGCTCCATCAAACCAACCTGTGGGAGTCTCCTCTGGGGTAAGGATCTTGTTCTTGGTTTTTATTCACTCTATCCTTGGGTGAATGGTTGTCTAGGAGTTGTGCAGGCCAAGCGATTTGAAAGCCACTGTATTGGATGATGGAGGCCTATTTTCAAAAATAAAATTGTTTCTATCAATCCACACATACCAGCAGACCATGGGAGGGAGGTTTAATGAGTGGTGGGCAATTTTTGACTAGTTTTCGTAGCAATCTGATAACCTATGCCCATCCCATATAGTATTTAAATTGAGATATGCAGAGATGATGTCCCAGACTAAATAGATGAAGGCAGAGTTGATGAATATGTGTTCTACATATTCTTCTTCTTTGTTGCAGAGGTGGCAGATGTTGGGGCCAACCCATCCTTTTTTTTGGAGGATGTCCCAGGTATTAATATTTTTTCCAAGCGTGAGCGAGGTGAAGAGTTTTATCTTGAGTGCTAAATTCTAATTCCGGAGACTGTGCCTCCAACCACCAACTGTGTTATGCTAGGTGTGGTTCGTGATCTCTGTGTATACATTTTTTGCTGTCAGGATACCCGAGTAGTCACCCCCCGTCCACATCAGTTGGTCGTCTTTTTCTTGGAGCTGGATGCCCGTGTTCGAGAGGTATTGATAGAAAATATTCCATTAAGGAGCTAAGTTTATAGCTAGTCCAATTTCGTGGCTAGATTTCCAATCATTTAAAAGAAAGTTGGTTATGATTGCCCCAGTCGCTTGAAATAGGTACATGATGCTTTTTGAATTAATGGAGGAGATCAGTTGTGTGGAGAGGTAAGAGTCTTGTTCCATCCGAATGATACGATCATTGCAAAGGATGATGGAGTGCGCAGAGTCCAGGTTCCAGCAAAGTGAATAGGATATCCAGCTCACGGATTTTGTAATGTTTCTCTAAAGTGGTGAGGATGATCTTGTAAAGGGCATAGCTATTTTGACCTAGGAGTCCACCGATACATGTGGTAGGTACTTATCCTTTATGACTAAGTGCCAAATACCTTTTTGTGTTAAAACACGCTAAAGAGTGTTGGCCGTCGATGCTTGATTGGAGTGGGAGAGGTTCCTGATCCCCCAACCGCTTCTTTTTTTTGGTTTTTCTATTGTTTCATAGTTGCAAAGGTGTTGGCTACTGTGATCCGTGCAACCCGACCATAGGAAATTGAATGAAAAATTCCTTATCTTGTCAAGCATAGTGGCAGGTATGGCTGCTAGCGCCATCCAGAAAATGGGTTGACCTTCTAAGACCACTTTGAAAAGGGTGAAATGACCTCCTAAGGATAGCCAATGATTACACCAATGACCGATTCTTTTTTCTCAACTTTGGCGATGAGCCAGTTCCAATTGGTAGGCTTGAGTGATTCAACTTTTAAGAAATATTCAAGGCATTTGAAACCTTCGTAGAGGTGTACAAATATGTGAGGGATTAAATATTTTAGTAGGGCAAGAGTTTGGTCTTGAATATTGGAAAAATGGAAGGTCGATTTGTCCCAATTTATCAAAAGTACTGAGGCATTGCAGAAGGTATTTGATTTCCATCCATTCCCGAATTGAGCCATTGGTCATGATAAGTACATCATCGACGAATAGTAGGTG
>JZKD02S1568116.1:48882-59847 GCA_000966675.3 Picea glauca
AAACCTATGACCCTTAAATTTCTACTAAATCACTTAATCCTTACAACATTAGTAATCATATTAAATCCATTGGATGTACTTCAAAGTGTGGAACATTGTAAATTAAAGGTACTTAGAGTAATGCATGTAGTAAAGTGTTGAAAGCGTTGTTAGTAAATGTAGGTAAATAACATAATTGTTAGAAATTAACATGATTTAACCTAATGCTCTATTTACTACATAAGTATGTTTTTTTGTAAAATAGAAACTAAAGATGAGACACAAAATTATTACAAGGTTTCCTAGTACTCTCCTTCGGTGGGACCTACTCATGAAAGTTATTGGAACCCTTGGAGACACTCAACACTTAAGAATGCAACAAAACTTTGCACTCTTTATTAAGGAATTCATAAAAATAGAAGGGAAAAAATTTGTCTATCTTTTGCAGTTTGAATTGTATAAATAATAGCAAGAGGAATGAATGAAAAACTAACTTCTTATCATATGAACTATGCCTCTATTTGTATATGAAAACAATATTATTTGAGTTGTCCAATCAATCCCTTGATCGATGGAGATTGTACCATAACTTCCTAGTTTTATGCATGATGTTCCAAGGGACTAATTTCCCTCCTAGACAACTTGAATCCCCTATATTAGAAAATGATCAAATTTCTTAAGGTCATTATGGCTTCCTCCAAGTGTTGGTAGCTATAAATATGGTGAAGGGGTAGGATCCCTCAAATTTATCCATCATTCATCAAGGTGGGTTTGTGTTCATAAATGAAGGAGATCATCTTTATCTTGCAAATCAAAATCCTGCACTATTAGTCCTTGTAGACCACATTAGTTCATATAAGAAACACATTCAGAAATCATCAAAAATCACGTTAAGATCAAGCTCATCACATTCGATCTTGGAATTAAGTAGATTATATGTAATTATATAACAATAATCATAATTCCTACACAGGTCATCAAAAAACATGAATGTTTCCCATGAAGATATTCACTTAGGGGAAAATCTATGTCAAATGTAGATTTAGGATGGACCATAAAATAGACAAATTGGAGGCCCGTGTCTCATTGCATTGAGATCATAAAATTAGATGATGATGGCATACTTGTTTATGAATTCCATTTTCCAAAGATTAACACTCTTTGCTCCAAGACTATAGAGATTATAAAGATATTGTTGACACAAGAAATAATTACAAGATAAGAATATGGTGAACCTCATTGGATATCCAGAAGGATTCTAACATTTGAAATGATGGAACTACATGAAGAATTGTATGGTGCACAGACAAATACGGGTCAACTATATGGGTGTTTGACATTACATATGATCTTCCATATTGAAGGTATAAATCATTTTTATGTTTCTTAGTTTATATGATTTGATTATGAATAATGTAACAAGGCTTTTTATCTTATCTGATTTGAATATGGATAATGCAAGAATATTTTATGAAATAATTTGTTTAATTCAATGTAATTTGCATTGATTTTTTTTAATAAGTAAATAAAATATTTGGAAGTAATATTGAATTTTTAAATTATAAGATGATATCATCATTCCATTATCTATTGTTTAGTGATTTTAGAAATAACTTAATTCTAAAGGAGTGGATATTTTAAGGTTGATGTTATGGTTTTGTTTGCAACAATACTAGTTTATTAGGCCATGGTGTAAAAAACGTTGCAATTTTAAGCCCCCAAAAAGGGTGTTATTCACAATAGTGCTTTTTGGTTCAAGAGTTTATTTTAAGATTTTGGTTGCAATGATAGTAGTTGTTAATGCCATGGTTTGAAATAAGTTGAAATTTTATTCCCGCAAAATGGTGCTACTAGTAGCACCACTTTTGGATTCAAGTGTTCATTGTAAGGTTTCTGCTAGAAACATTACATGTTTTTAAGGACATGTTGCAAAACATTTTGATTTTCACTGTTAAAAAAGAGTGCTACTTGTAGCACCACATTTTGAGTCAGGGGTATATTTTGGTGTTTTGACACAAAAATATTGGTTTTTAGAGCTATGATTTCATTTTTCTATCATGATTCTTGTCAAGTACGTAAATGCGGTATAGGTTGAAGCTGAATGAATCCCTAACTTTTGAAGAAAGAAGGAAAAGGAAAATATTACTTTCATCCATCACTACATTTTTCAAGAATAAATAAAGATGAAATGTTTGAATCATACATTTTAGGAAAATTGGAGCATGTTCATGTTAATTTAAAAAAAATCATACACCTATAAATAGAAGTTGAAAGAGAAACTCACATTCCACCTTTTTCAGATAGAGATATTACCAACAAATAAAAGAAAAAACAACAAATCAAAATTTGTATGAAGAAATCCCAAATATATCCATAGAGTAAGCTACTACAATACTCAAGTTAAAAACCCCAAATCTGAAAAGACTAAATCAATGTATCCATCCCACATCCAAATTCCATCTACAAGTGGTGGTTGCTAATGAAGTAATATTTCACGTGAGGACAAATGCCACAAGTTTAAAGTCATAATACAATATTATACTAATCTCCATATCCCATGAAAAATCTAAGAGTAAGAACATATGACAATTCATAACTGTTAGATTCTTTAGACCTATTTACAATGAACCTAAGATGACAATCTATTAGCTCAAACTAGGAATGATTAGGATACAAACTTGTAGGATTCAATTTCCATGTAATTTGAATTTGATAATCATACAAGAAGAAAACAATGATCGAAAGAAAGAGGAACTTCAATAGTGATAATGATATGTGACATCAATTTATGACCAAAAAAATTTATGATTCAGATGATAAGAATCATAATCAAAATAAATGCATCTATGATATTAGAGCTAAAACATAAGGACACTACCCATCACATATTTCATGAATAATAGATGCTATTCTAAACTAGAAGCCCCCCATCTAAAAATTAATGTTATACTAGGAGGTTGTCTAAAATAAATCCTTTCATATATTATCTGGCTTAATAATTTGACTAATAACAATTATTTCTATATTAAGATACTGTAATTAGCTATGTATAAATAATGTATAGGTTTTAATCTTGTGGTTATAAACAACTTTCCCTAGATATATGATAATCATAGATATATGATAATCCTATTAATTTGACACATACAAACCAAATATTTTATAATTCAAAAAACTAAATTAAGGAAGACCTACTTAGTAAGGGTTTTTATCTGTGTTCTTTCAAAAGAGCACATACTTTTAAAAATAATCATCAAAGATTACCCACAAATACTAAACAATCATGTCTATCATAGAAGTAAAAATTACTCAACATAAATACTAGTTATTAAATTTTTCTACTAACGAGACAATTAATTTAAGATTGAAAACTACTTAAGTCATTCCACCTAATAACTATTTTAAAACATCTATTCTACTTCACTACAAACATAGTAGACTTGCAATATTTCATTCTACAACTCAAGAGGATGCACTACCATAAATTCTCTCAATGTGGTAATGACATTGCCAAATAGATTTCTTTACCTCCATTTACTAATCCAAGCAAAACTTATAATGAGATGAATATGTGGTAATGGCATTGCCAAATAGATTTCTTTACCTCCATTTACTAATCCATTGAAAACTTATAATAAGATGAATATTTTGGTAGTAGTGACATTTTTTTAATGCTTTCTATATTTCCATGCACTTATAACATTTTGTTATGCATATAAAAACACATAGTTTTTTATTAATTACTTCGTATCATCTATTAATATGACAATATATGAAAAAGCTAATTACATGCACATTTTCAAAAAAAAAAACATGATGAAACTATCTTCGAGCTTATATTCCAAAACAATTTTTGATAATTATAATATAAATAAGAAAAATTATCAACAATTATCAGCTATGAAAATAGGCATAAGCTCTTCAACATTTACAACTGTAATGAGGAGTGTATCATAAGCCAGTGGTAAAAGCACTTGATTGACCATCAAGTGTCACACTTGCACCTTTTCCAACCCTATTTTGTTGCATTGTCACAAACAAACAAAAGGACAATGTCTAGGGAGAAATAAATTCCAACAAAACAAATGAATTTGTTCAGAGACCTCTGACAAAGAATAGCATTATAATCATTTAAAAAATCTTGTGAGAAAAAATTAATGGGCCAAGTCTACTATGGTGTAGGAGATAAGTGTGATCATCTTGGGGGGTGTTTGAGATATAGCTCTTGTCTTCCTAGATGTATGCCTAGCTATTCCCTCAAGTTGGGGTCTTTTCCTTGATTTTCAAAGGACTACTTTATGGAGTCCCCATCTTAATTAAGGTGGCATCTGTCTCTTTATTTTCATTTCCACCTTTATCCTTTTCTGGGTTTGTTTTCTTTTGGAGGCCTCTGCCTTCCTATCTTTCTTCTTCCCCCTTACATCTTTCTATAGATTGGGCTCCTGGATAGTTCATTGGGAGGCCAAAAATTCTTCCCAAGGCACTATGATAGTTTGTCTTTATAAAGAATCACATACTAGAAATTTAATGAGGCTATGTTGTGCCAAGGCCTCTTCTTTTCCTTTGTTAACCTTTGAACATATCTCCCTTAAAGATTTCAATAGAAAATAGAGAATGCTCAAATTTTCCCCAGGTCTCTGATAAAATATATTCATAAGTTGATGTAAGAACCTAAAATTGTATGAATATAGCATATTTATCCTTCCTTCACAAGTGATATACTTTAGAAGGTGGTATTCTACTTAATCCCATGGTTTTAGAAGAATTTCTTTCCTAACCCCATTCTTTTTTCTTCTGGTTATTCATAACTTAGGAAAAACAATTTGTTAGCATCAATGGAAATATGATTTTCATCCTTATCTTAGTGTAGAACCATGGTAATTCTTTAAACTTTGCTTATAATGGCTTCATTCACCTTTAATTCCAACACTCTTATTGTTGTTATGTATTACTGATCTCTGATATTTTGAAAATTGTGTGAAAATTTAAGTGTTATTCCATCAGCATATCTCTATAATTCATCAAAATAAACTAGCCAGTTGGATTGTTGAAAGACCTTAACAACTTTATGGTTGTTGTACACCCTAGACGTATTTGTAGGTTCCCTCCTATTGAGGTCTCCCCCCTTAGTTCACATAGAATCCCTACTCTGTGTAGTCGTGCAAGGGAATCTCTACTAACTTAGAAGACTAGGGAATACAAAATAGAGAGATATTGGCTTCCCTAGTGTTGTTCCTGCAAAAAACCTTACCTAATTTCTTCTCTCCCCAATTTCCTAAGAGAAGAAATCCCCCCCCCTCCCACCTCACTAAAATTTTCTACTGGAAAACCTAGTCTACTCTCTCACTCCACTTGTAAATCAATCAACTCACCTTCTTGGTCTTCATTGAAACCTTTTAGTCATTCACTCAGAAGATGTTTTTACTTGCATTTTTTTTAAATGGTAATGTCGATGAGTTCGTGACAAAATTGTTGATACAAGAAATACTGATGATTTTGTGACAAACTCGTTAACACTAGAAAGGCCACAACACTTAATGTTTTCTGAGCTCAAAATTTAGTGTACCGACAAAGTTTCAATAAACTTCGTCAATACACTGGCCACCTTTCGACCAACTTCGTCGGTACCCTCCTCTTGTATTGTTGAAGTTCATAACAAATTCTCTGATGATCTCTCCTCTTATCAGCGAAGTTGATAACTACGACTCTAGTACCATCCTTCACATTTCAACACACTTCCTCCAAAATTGTCCAATACCATCATTCACATCTTGGGGATGTTGCTAACATATTCGTTGGTACCACCCATGTACCACCTCCCCTTTATTGATGAAGTTAATACTAAATTTTTTGATTCTAACTTTCTCATACCAGTGAAGTTGATGTAATTTCCCTCAATGCATGAACTTTTTCCATCGATGAGTTTCCAAACAATTACACCGGTACATTAGTAAGGTTTATCTTTCTTCTTTCGATACATCATGTATCTATAATATTCTTTTCTTTCCCTTTGATGCACACTGCTTGTCAGCGAGTTTCCCTCTTTTGTCACCGATGTGCTAGAAAAAAGATGTTGACCCTCACCGAAAATGAAATTTTTGACAATGATCTTCTTTTCCTCATTGACATAGACCTTGTTAGTGATACACTTTCATCTTAAGGCCTCTCCTATTCTTTTCCAGCTCAAATCCTCCTCGCTACGATGTCAGTCAGGTTCCTATCATTTTCAATGATTAAGCATTTCATGACTGACTAGATAACTGATGATTGATTCCTATCTCGCTTGATCTACTTCATATTGCAGTCATGATTAAGTCTGGTTGTGTTGCCAACAAATTTCATTGCACATACCATACCAACTTGTTTACTTTGCACTTCTTATGACTAACCATGATCATGAAAGTGTCATCTATTGTCAGGTGGGTTAATTGCAAAATCAATAAGAATTTTCTAGTTTTGAATTGCATCTTAGAAGGAAATTGATCCTCCCAACTCCTAAACAGGATCAAGTTCTCCAATCGTTAGCTAGTTGTTTTCATGGGATTATATTTTTGAGCCCCTGATAGATGACCTCGGCTTCAATGGATGAACTAAGAACCTATACAACACATATGGCACAAGAACTTGCGGAAATGAATTCGGCCAAAGAAACAACAAGAATGGGACCCAAAATTTCATTAAAAAATGTCTTTGCTCCCAGTTTTGGGCATCCATCAAAGTGTATTTTTCATCCCCAAAGAAAGTGAACGATATGATTTATGTGTTTATGATTCCAAGATAATTGAAAGAATTAAAATCAGAGGTTTGGAAGTGCCAAAATGATCACCAAGGATTTTTATCCCAAATCAACCTTGTCAGTCGTGACATCAATGGAATGTTTGAATGCCATGATAAATTATTTCGTCGGAAGTGTCTCCCCACACTCTTCGCGTTGCAAAAAACAGTACCTTAATCAAACTTCGTATAATTAAGTTATGAAGCTTCAAAATCTCTCATAACAAGATAATCGGTTCTTGAAAAGAGTTTGTATATTTTAAATTCTAATTAAATTAGAATTATTTGAGTTTTAAAATTCATTTAAAACGTGAAAAGGAGATTTGAATTTTATTTTAAATAATAAAATGGATTAATAATTTCACATCATATAAGTTACATGGGGGTTTAATCAATTTTTAGTTTTATGTGGTAAAGGGGGCCAAGCCCAAAGGTAGTACATGGAAGGGAGGGGGGACAACCCACGCATCTCCATTTCCAATTGACCATTGCACCCAATAAAAATCCTTAAACTCACACTCGTGTTTTTAAATTAACCATGCCATCATGCCATGAGTGGTTAAGGTAAAGTGGAAGGGTGGGGAACATCCCCTTTTAATAAATAATTTTTAATTTTTTAAACATTTAAACATCAAATTTTCTCCCTTCCGAAATTGAAATTGAACCAATTATTATCGCTTGAAACTGAACCAATTTGTTATGATTTGATCTGAGTCTACACACAACATAACAATGATACATAAACACATTCTAGGATTATATACCACAGAAAACACTTGCGAGTTTGTACGACGTGACACAACTAGAGCTCCTCCAACATCCTGAGACTTACTCCAACCATCAACTCACTAGCACTAGATCTAATCACTTGATCATTTCTGATACATACCGAAATAGTTTGTTCCTTCTTTGCTAACACATACCGAATAAGTTTGTGCTTTTATTTCCAAAACAAGAGTTAGTGCTTTTATTTCTAAAATAGGAGTTCGTGCTTTTCTTGTTGAACCACATACATGACCCTACGAAACTTTGTTTCATATTTTGACCATAAATTTTGAATTAGATGCATGTTTCACATTCCTTATACCATTCAAAAGGTCTTTCCAAGATATACAACTTCACATTTATATGATTTGAGAAATTTCTCACCAATTGTTCACATATTTCAGGATTAAGATATAACACATTGTCAATAGCCTCGGAGAACACAACACCTAAACCAAGGGCAGAGGAACCAAGAACCAAACTCAGGGAAGCATATACGAACTCTCAATTAGTTAATTTTTCAGTTCTATGTTTTCAAATGAGTGGTGTTGATAGTTCATTTCAAGGTTATTCTGTGGTTACTCATCCATTGCATGTTGAATGATGTCAGATACCCTTGCTAAAGGAAGATCATACTCAACAACCTAGATATGCAACACATGAGGGAAGAAAACCATGAAGGCACAACTTCCCTACATCAAGGAAATCCTTCCATTACGCAGTAGTACCTGATCTGGATTATTTTCGACACAAAATGAGAGCAGAGATATAATAAAGAAATGCATAGAGATATGGCAGATATTCAAAAATATAACAGAAATGTATCAGAGATGCAATAATAAAAATAGATATACAGTAATACATGATTTCTATTAATGAAAGAAATGTACAGAGACTGTAAAAATACAGAGTGAAAGACTCGCTAGAATGGTGGCACTTATCTCTGAGAAGAGATGTGACGGCTACTCGCATTCGCAAGAAGATGATTACAATGAGGCTCTAAAGGCCCTTTTACAATAAACAGGAATTCCAAAATTCCTATACATCCAAAACCCTAACCCTAGGAGATGAAGCGTCAAAAGTCATGTGGACCCCGTTTGGGTAAGTTAGTGCATCAACTTCCTGAGGTTGTAACTTTTGCATACGATATTCATTCTAGGCGCATGATAGCCTGTTGGAAAGGTATTATTGAGGAGATTCATTTTGGGTCCTCAATCATTCCTTCGAATATCATTGAGTTGGGTCAATCCCGAAAAACCTTCATTTAGGCCCTCAAAATGGCCCCGAAAGTTAAAACCTGCTAAAAATAGTAAATTGCCAAAATTGCCAGAAAACTATTTTGAGCCAGTTGGAAAAGGTGGGTGGCCACCGATATCCATCTGGATCAGTACCCTTGAAAATGTGATCTACAACCAAGGATTATAGAGAAACAACAACAACAACAACTGTCGCAACAACATAGGAGTAGCGAAGTGGAATCAGACTCAAATGGTTGAAAAGGAAGTCTAAACCCAATGATGATCGACTATCAAACTTGGAGAATGAATAATTTCCCATGTCCAAACCAATATTCATGGTGGGTGAGGTGCACTATGGCCATAATATATGATCATGGCCCACCAACACTAAAATACAAATTCAAAATGTAACTTGCATATAATACATTTAAACTATAAATGTTTATGTTGTCCTTGTTCTCTCATCATTATGAAGAGGATATGGATAAAAGTTTGTAAATGAAAGATCATGGGGGAAGGCGGAAAACCAAGAGTCGCGTTGAACTTCAATAAATACGAGGATTGTATCTAAGTAAAGGGATTTTTCTTCTTGGAGCTTTCATGTACTATTACTGAAACCGTTAATGAGGAGAAGCCTATTTGGCCAAGCTATTTATGGAGAGCTCTAATTCTCATGTTGGACAGATTGTGGACTATTCCTTTGCATTTTGGCTCAACACCTAGGTTGTGTAAGGATATAATTCATATTGTATACTATTCTTGTGTATGATGGACGCATTCTTATTTTTGTTCTTCAAAGAATATTTGTCTAAATTCATGGGAATATAATCGTAAATGATTGTTTAAATGCTAGAATATTTTTTGTTTGAAGTTATTTATTTATATTCTTGTCGTCGATCTATGTGAACTATTTCCTAAGCCATTGACATGAGCATGGATGGTTCTATGTTTTCTTTCTAGTTACCTTATATTTGTCTAGATGCATGCATCATAGATTAGTTACATTTCATTCTTTAGATTAGAAAACCACATCTGTGAATCAGGCCGAAACATGTAAACCCCAAACTAGAAATGGCTACCAAGCCAAAAATCAGATGGTTTCCCTATTCCAAGCAGTAAGAGGTCTAATTGGGACTTCTTATCGGGGGTAACCCTTGTTGTTGAAAAGGGCCTTTTTTCGCGCATCAACACTTGGGTTCCTGATGTAGAGGAAAAAATCAAAGTAAGGGGTACATGATGACTTTCATAGGGGTTGATGATAGACAAAAAACATACACATGTTGTAGTTGAAGTTTCAATTGATGGAGCAAAGGAATGTGGGGTTTGTAGGGTATAATCCTATGTTCAAATTTGTTTATGCCTTAGAGTGCTAGGATAACATTTCTTATAGCAAGGGAGTTTATTTAAGTTCAGAACTCAAAATAACTACAAAAATTTCATCCAAGTAGGGTTTGGGAAAAGGAAAATTTTCTGAAGGCTCGAGCTTGACCCACCACGTCTCAATTGTCTTGAGTAAGTAGGGAGATATCTTTTATATATGGTGAATGGTGGTATAAGGAGATAAATATTCCTCTATTTAGACCCCCTACGACACCTTTGAGGGTAGGAATGTGGAAAATATTGGAATAGGCAACTCTGTGGGTGAAGAAAAATAGCTAGGGTGACAACCTAGAGCAATATTTAGTGAAACAATGATGTAGAAATAGGTATTTGGATGACTTAGGAGGGTTCTAGATTGTGAAAAAGGATTTGGGACACACACATAGTCCTATGAAGAAAATTAAAGGAAAAAATAAGAAATTTTCAACAAGAATTGGAGGGTATTAGAGATTTTTTTTTTTTGGTTAAGTCTACTATGTAACTAACCTCTCAGATAGATCCTCTATTTGATGTCAACTTTGGAAGATGTATTCTCTAATATATTAGCTTGAAACCAATGCATGTAGCTTCCCTTATGAAAATTCTCCTCTTTTGTATTCATTTAGACTATTTGTTGTTGCATGTTGGTGGTTTGGAGTATTGGGATTCTTTGCATGAAAGAGTGATTTTGGTTATGATGTTAGATTGTGGAGGCTCTCTTCACTTGATTTCAAAATTTGGTAGACATTTGATGTGAATTTTCCCATAAATTCCACATTTTTATATTTTTTGTTTTTTGACCAACCTCAATGGCCTTTTCCTTTTCATCTCTTTTACAACTTACGCTGCC
>JZKD02S1568116.1:70821-99608 GCA_000966675.3 Picea glauca
TGTCACCTTTGTGACACTAAGAAGGTTGAAGATGAAAAACACTTTCTCTTAGATTGTCCAGCCTATACCCATATTAGATCTCACTTTCAAAATATTGATCACACTACCAACCTTCATAACCTCTTAACTCAACAAAAGTAGGGTGATCTTGGAAAGCTTCTCTTAATGCTTTTCGAGCACAGAAACAAAATTCTAAAGAATCACAAGTAATCACTTACTCTCTTAAGGTCCAATAGACCAATTAGGTCTTAGTGGACGTTAATCATCATCATCATCATCATCATCATCATCATCATATTGTTTTTTTAAGTAAAAGTTAAAATTAAAATAGTAAAAGTTCAAATATCATCTAGATTTACAATGGAAAAATATTTATATCATTTACACATAACATTTAATTATATCATCCAATCAAAAAATTAATAATATTTCATATGAAATATTAAATACTAAAAACATTATGAATTTAATAATCAAATTATTAAATCCACTATAGATTTGAACACATAAAAGAAGTAATTAAAAAATAAAACATGTATAATATATCACTCTCTATTGTCATCGCCCTGATTATCTTCCTCGCTTGGCATGATAACACTGTTGTTCTCAAAAATATGTTTTGATCTAGAGTCATGTCTTAATACAAACCACCAATCCCTATCCAACACATCTGGGTAAAAAAACACTTGGTTGCAGTATTTTGGGAAAACATAAGGCTCCTTAGCTTCATCCCACATCCTTTTAGAGTTGATACATATCATCCCACTATCACGATGTTTCTTTACATTATTCTGATCAAAGTTGTCCCACCACTTGCACCTAAAAATAACACATTAGAAAGAAGAGAAGTCCATTCGAATGATCTCTTGTATATTTCTGATGTAACCTAACTTCCCCTGTATGGTGTTTTGATCGCGATGGCTAGCATGAACAGATTAGTCGAACTAAACTTCCACTCCACAATATTGTGTCATGTGTCCATCATTGACATCCTCTATGTGAAAATGATGTCCATATGCCCACATAGATGGGAACAAATGCACCTATAAAAAAATGAACAAATCACAGTGTCAATATGTGTATAATAACCCGACCATTAAAATATAAAATAATAATGATGTACATACAATTCAAATTTGCATTAGGAAGTTAAAAATTGTGTACACAAATATATTATTACCTAGTTTCTGCAACCAATCCCTATGTTTAGTGCATCCTCTTCTTCATGCAGGAAACGACTGGATGCACCATATTTCTCTCTAACTTGATCAACAAACCAATTGTTGGGGCATATCATTGGCATATTTTCTTTTAAATGATCAAGATAAGTGATCTAGGTGGATATCGGTGGCCACCCACCTTTTCCAACTGGGTCAAAACAGTTTTCTGGCAATTTTGGCAATTTACTATTTTTAGCAATTTTAACTTCTTGGGCCATTTTGAGGGCCTAAATGAAGGTTTTTTGGGATAGAGATTCTAAATGATAGCCAAAGGCATGATTGAGACCCCAAAATGAATCTCCTCGACGATACCTTTCCAATGGGCTATCATACACCTAAAGAGAAGATCGTATGCAAAAGTTACGACCTCAAGAAGTTGATGTACTGACTTACCCAGATGAGGCCCACATGACTTTTGGCGCTTCATCTCCTAGGGTTAGGTTTTTGGATGTCTAGGGTTTTGGCACTCCTATTTATTATAAAAATTTCTTCAGAGCCTCATTGTAATGATCTTCTTGCGAATGAGCACAGTCATCACATCTCTTCTCATAGATAAGTCGCCACCATTCCAACAAGCTTGTTTCCGCTGCATTTTATAGTTTCAACTTATTTCCTTATTGAATAGAAAACCAGTTTTACTGTATCTCTATTATTTTGTTTTAAGAACCTGTTAATAATCTGTAGCCATTTCGTTTTGCTCATAAAATCTGGATCAATAATGCATGCTTATAATATTAAACCATCTAAATTATTTCCTGTCACTTCCCGATTTCCTCCTCTTTTGTTCGTACAATGCGACCCACGACTGTGTTACCTCTGAATTGTAAATAATGAATTTATTGATGGCATCAATTTCTGAATTCGCTGATGTATTCATGAAATCAAACCAATATAGAGTATATATGAGATCATGAAAATATACATTATGAAGTTCAGTGTGAATAATTACTGTGTAGAAATTTGACAAACAATAAGTCACTTACTCTTTATCAAGCGCCTTTTTCCATTAGTTTGGAGAAGCTTCACTTCTCTTTTGTCTCCATCCCTTTCATCATCCCAAATCATTGTGTTATCACATGAAGTTGTAAAGGGTCACAAGTAGTTGTTATGGGTCATTCATCCTTATATTTTTAAAGTGTTAAGGGAAATATTATATTTTCACCTACTCGAGGAATTTACAGACTCATAGTCCATCTACTAAGACTTTTTTTTTTTGAGGATTCATTGCATAACACTGAAAAACACAGAGATTTCGTAGCGCCTGGTGCTACAAAATCGTCTACTCAGACTATTCTGTAGTTACGCTACCAAAAGGCGCAACGAAATCACCTAGCTAGAGTACACCGTCAACACCATCTTGCAAACTCAAAAAGAGAAATATTTGTGAAAAAAATGAGGGTTTTGTTGTATTTTGGGAGCAGTGTGACCCACAGTGCGACCCTTCTGCGCAGTGCGACCCATGGTGCAACGCTTTTGAAATTATTGAGTGACTAAAGTAAAACTTGGATTATGAACAAATGGGAAGGTATTTTTTAAAACTGGAGGAGGTTTTTGTTCATCACACACCAAATAAAAAAAAAATCTCTCAGTTTTTAAAAATGTGTTATGGTTACAGATATATTAGACACAGAAAAGGTGCTACGAAATCTACAGAGTTGTTTTAGGAGTAGCGCTACAGAATTTCCTGTAGAAGCTACTGTTAGAGATTTGATCATAAAACAAAAATGGTGGAGTGGGCTTCTCTAAAAAAATTTGTGGAGTAAGATGATATCCATATTGACTTGCTGATCAAATTTCATCCTGACCCAGTTTGTAAATTGAGAGAAGTAATTAAAACACCAGTGCGCTACAAAATGTGTTGCCAATTCTTTGTTTTGCATAGCTGATTAGATATTCTCCTTGTTGGGAGGTTGCCAATTGTCTAGGGGGGTTAGAATGAATTCTCATGGATCAGTTAGATGTCAAGTGACACCTTCACCTAAGTATTAGCTCCATTAAACACCTCATGCAGTGAGGTGGAAACAATTTATTAATGACTTCCAACAATTTCCTGAAAATTAGCAGTTTGTTGGATTTTTGTCTCTTTGATTGTTGCCACCTATCTCCAAGGATTAGAATCCAATGAAAGAGATGGGATTCGACTGCCTAAAGATATTTGGATTCTATTTTATATTTAATGAAGGGGAGATCTCTTAGAGAGAGGTTGGATTTATGAGCCAAGAGATGCTAGAGAGAGTAGGAGTAGGTGGTTTCCCTGTGGGTGTTCATTTGTAAGCCTGTGGGCATTTTATGATTATAATCATTACTGCTATTGGAGACTCATGAGAGATGTGATTATAGATTGTAATTATTTTGTTTTATATATATTCTTATTTGAATATATTGTAGATTTGAGGATCAAAGGCTGCCTGATTTATGGATCCCTAAGCAAAAGACGATTTGTTGTATTTTTACCCATCAGTCATTGCTTTATTCAAGTATTTTTGTATTTATTAAACTGAGAGGATATTTGTTTAGTGAAAATTCTATCTTATGTTTTCTTTTTTCATTCTTCCATCTATCAACATATAATCTTGTTTCCTGTTGAGCAACTTTAGTGCCTTCGATGAGTAGAATGTTTATAACTCCATTGCCCATTGGTGTAGCCTATTGATCTGTAGTTTGTTTCCCTCTCCATTTCTCTCTCCATCTTGATTATCCACCTATTCAAAACCAAAGTTGTATTTTACATTCTGATGGGTGTTGAGCTTACACTTTAGTAGTCAAAGTGTGACTTTTAGTGCTAACATTTTTGGCGTTGTTGCCGAGGATGGATTTGAGAAGATTGAAGAGATCCCTGCGAAGAACGACATATATCCATATCTTGATGGTAGACAAGAGAGGGACACTAAAAACTATCTGTATTATCTACCCGGTGACTCCACAATTAGAGACTCCACTGGTGAGGATCCTGTTGACAAAAAGATGAAGGGGAAGAAGTGTAAAACTAAGTATCAATTCATTAGTTTTCTACATGAACTCTTGTTCTTCTTTATCATCTCATTTTTTCTTTTCCCTTCACATATAAATAGGATCATCTTATTCTTTGTCTATTCAGATGATCATAAGCCTTATTTTACATATCCATCCTTGCTAGAAGAAAATTTGCATCCTGCTTGTGTTGTTGAGGTTGGTCATGAACCTTCACTTCAGCCTATTGAGAAGAATGAGGTTTATATATCCATCCCTCCTGAATATGCTCAACCTTGTAACCATGAGAATGATGAAATCGATTCAAAACCTTCCCATATCATATTACCTTCTACTGTTACTCATGAGCCTTGTCATCAACTTGTTAAACCTTGCTTTTAACCCAGATAATTCCAGTTTAGATTCAGACAAAGGGTGTTTGAACCTCTCAGTTTTCCATCTCACCTTCATCCTTATCCTCCCAACTTTGTTGAGTATCTTCCCCGATTTATCAGAGAGGATCATGTTTCAACTGAGAAACATTTGGGAGCTTTTGCAATTTTTTTTTATAATCTGGAAATTATACATGAAGATGTTGTTATGAGATTATTTTCTAAATATTTAATGAGAGAGGATTATTTATGGTTTAGTGATCTGGAACCTGGTTCAATTGGTTCATGTATTGATTTTTATTATGTTTTTTCAAAATATTGGGATGAGAACAAGTCTCTTGATCAATACCTCGCTGATTTTTATACTTTGAGGAGAGGAGAGGGAGAAGTTTTTCCTCTCTTCAACATGAGGTTATACAACATTTATCATAGCATGCCTATTGAAATTTGGTCTACTGAGGTTGTTTCCATGGTATAGTATATAATGTGACAACATCCCAATCTATTCCTATACCTCAGAGAAAGAAAGTCACCATCCTTGCAACAGATGTTTGTTGATGCAGAGGAAGTGGAGAGTAATCTTTGGGCATGTGCACAACTCTCTTGTCAGATCTTGGACAATGTTTTGGATGAGGAAGCAACTGAGGAAGTATATGGACAACAGGAAGATTATAAAAACTTGCAATTTTTTCAACATGCTTTCACATCATTTTCATATCTTAAATATTTTTCTGATCTTGAAATTCTTAAATAAGATTTTTCCATTGTTAAAGATGCAAATGTACATGCTTATAACTCATACCAGCAAGATGAATTTACATATGCAGTTGAGCCTTTTCCTAATTATGATAAAAGGGATGATTTCATTTATGATGAATATCATGAGGAATATTTTGTAGAAGGTGGTGATATTTTTATTTTAGAGAAAGTTGTTTCCCCTCGTCATCTTACTGTTGACTTAGAAAATCAGTTAACCTTCCTGGCTCATGATAACCTCCTTGATTATATGCTTTTAAAATTTGGTCAAGAATTTAGGAAGGAGCTACATGAACATGTGATTTTGTTCTGTTTTTCATCAATAGATGGCCAGTAGGGAGGAAGTCAACAAGCAAATAAAAAGGAACATATTTTTGTATCGACATGTAATAATTCTCCCAGTATTGTCTTTGTATCTAACATTTTTAGAGCAGATTTTCCAGAGGACAGTAAAGAGGAGGTTGAGAAATCATATGGTCAGTCTATAGTGATTTTTTATTTTGATAAATTTGACCAACAATTTCAATAAGACACTACAAATAAGTTTCTTTCCCAAGGAGATAATCGACAACTAGAAAAATATTTTATTGTCCATGATTGCTTTGAAGCATGTGATAACTATGGGATGTTTCAAGGAGGTCAAGAGAATTACAATCTTGTCAGCAGAGTAGATGTTATGAAGGATCATCCTAGTATTCTAATGAAGCTAGAATTCTATCATGTGATTCATGATCCTATAGCCATATACATGGAGTCATATGTTTCATATTTTCTGAAAAATTCAAATTGCATTATTTCACCAATACTCATGGGTGAGTGTGGTTTTATGAAGGAGTTTATGTTGTTTCTGATATAATTCTATTATTATTCATTGATCAATGACATACATGATATCATTTCAGTCACCAAGTTACTTGAATGGTTACTGTGGAAATCTTCTTTTACTTGAGCAAGTTGCAATTTTGTTTAGGGTAGGGTAGCGTAGGTAATAAGCTCACTTCTCGAGCCTTTATTTCCTTCATCTTGTACTAGGTTTTTCAGTTTTCATGAATAAGTGGTGGTATCAGAGGTTGGTTGCACATATGACTCCATCCCAACAACTAAGGCACTGGAGCTACAACAGTTCTTAGAGCCTCACAGGGAGGACTCTATCCCCTATGGAGCCAAAAAAATGTTAGCATTGAAAGTCACACTTTGACTGCTAAAGTGTAAGCTCAACACCCATCATAATGTAAAAGATAATTTTGGTTTTGAATAGGTGGATCAATAATATGGATAAAGAAAGGGAGAGGGCAACAAACTGTAGATCAATAGGCTACACCAATGGGCAATGGAGTTATAAACATTCTACTCATCGAAGGAACTAAAACTGCTCAACAGAAAATAAGATTATATGTTGATAGATGGAAGAATGAAGAAGGAAAACATAAGATAGAATGTTCACTAAACAGAGATCCTCTTAGTTTAATAAATCAACAAATACTTGAATAAAACAATGACTGATGGGAAAAAATACAACAAATCCTCTGCTTCTTAGGGATCTATAAATCATTGGTAGCCTTTGATCCTCAAATTTGCAATATATTCAAATAAGAAGATATATAAAACAAAATAATTACAATCTGTAATCACAACTCTCATGAGTCTCTAATATCAGTAATTATTACAATCATAAAATGCCCACAGGCTTACAAATGAACACCCACGGGGAAACCACCTGCTCCTACTCTTTCTAGCCTCTCTTGGCTCATGAATCCAACCTCTCTCTAAGAGATATCCCCTTTACAACTTCATGTGATAACACACTACACTTGGTGTGTTGTTGATATGCTTGATTTACTCACTCCAATAATATAAAGACTCATATGATATGTACCTCTGTCATAGACCCCTCAGGTTTTTCCCTTTGAAGAACAAATCCTTTCAATTTCTTCATGTACCTCTCTAAAACAACATCCAACGACATGAGACCACCCCGACTAATTAAACATTATCTACTAGTTAAATTAGAAGATGAACCTACATTTCCATGAAACTCGGTGGTAGTTCCTTCTCAAACATACAAACAATCTCAACTATCTCTTGACGCCAATGTGGAATGATAACCATATGAATCTCCTTTAATGTGATCCAACGTACAAATGTAGATAATTTAGATATGGCACACCTTAGGTCATGGGGGAAGTCATGGTTCACACACCCACACATGAGCAGAGGATAATGAGACTATAGAGTAAACACATACAAATTAATTATGTTTTATCACATGGCATAAAAATAAAAATTACAAATAATAAAATCATATTTTTGACATATGTTGTACCTTTAGAAGGTTCAAATGGTCATGTGATTTCAACCCTAAAAATTGGTCACAACGCATAGTGAAGCAACATCATAGGGAAGACCCATATAAAAAAGGCACCTTCACACCCAGTATAACTATTTCCTTTGCAAAAGAAAGATCTTATTTCTTCAAAATCCATGGGACATCACCTTCTTTGAAAGAACAAGAGGGACCATCCTCTCCTCTACTTTCTTGTCTTTCCCAATGTTTCTTTTTAGTTTTTGAAGAAATAAGATCTCTCCTCATAGCTAATGTGTCACTTTCTTTTGATGATACATGCCTCCATAAATAAGATGAAACATTTTTAAATATATGTATGGGATCTAGTAGGTGGGAAATATTAAGATGCTCGCAATATGGGAGCTCATACAAGATAGATTTCCTTTTCATCCCAATGGGAAATTTCTCAACATAGGTGTCGAAGAATTATGGATCATCAAACATAGGCTCCCCATTTGAATCAAACATTTATGTAATCTCCTTCTCCTTCTCTCTTTCATATGTTATAAGCCATTATGTTGGTGTCATTATTGTAGGCCTTTGGGTTCTCTCTTGTTTACCATTGAAAGAAGATGTTTCTCTTCTATAATGGTGATCTTCTGGGAGGAATACCCTTGAGCAATCGTACACTATATTTTTTAGGTGGTTGGATCACCTAGCCTTCAGAGAAGGTCCACATCATTTACATCCATGATAGACTTTAGTTACAAGACCTAGGAAATTATTGTATACATAGCATGTTAGCGTTTAAGAATAAAATGTAAATCACATCGAATTAAATATGCAAATAAATATTGTTACATATATAAACAAATCAATAAACATGTTAATTACGAGAGAAAACTCCTAATCCTAGATAATCATGTGGGGTGTAAGAACATATGCCATGCAACGTAAAAATCTTGTCTATTGTGATGGGTATTGATACATAGTATACATGTATCCCTTCCCATAATTCCTTCAATTCATATACCAATGGTTGTAGGTAGACATCCATATTCTTCACTTGTCTTCTACCAGGGACTATGAGAGACAACATAAGATGTTCATTCTTCACAGAAAACCATGGGGGGATGTTGTTATTGATCACTACTACAGGCCAAACATAATAGTTGGTGTTTTGGAGGGAATATGGGTACACGCCATCCATTGCTATGTTGAGTCGTAGAATTTGTACTTTATCCTTGAATTGTTTTGGTCATGTATCCTATGTATGCTTTATGGCCATTGAATATGTTGGGATTCACCTAACTCCCGAATCACTTCTGTGCGAGGCATGCCATACCTGCAACATAGCGTATTCTTTGCAATGAAAGATCCTTTGAATAATTGAGATTATAGGCATATGCATCAATATCTTATGAGAAGGACCATGTGATTTACCATTTTTATTTGATTTATGGTACCTGTCATGCCCACATTTCAGACAAATCTCTTTGTCTGCATATTCGCCTCTATATAGAATATAATCATTTAGACATTCATGATATGATATATAATCCACACTGACCATTTCCAACAACTGGTTTTCCTCTTTGCAACTACCGATCAACATCTTAACAACCGGAACAAACTTATATTTCAATAACCTGCAGTTAATGGGCAATAGAAATGTACAAGTTCATTTAACATTTATAAAATCAACCATTTCTAATGTTTATTGTGTGACAATATTTCTCAAAATTAATATAAGACACTTGTTGGTCAATTACTTCAATATTTATGAGAAACATGCGTTTGACATGCCAAATTTTTCTTTCATGTTGTACAGTAACATTGTTGTCCCAAGCTAGGTAGACTTTGACCGGGCACTAGGTACAAAGAGAGGGGTGGTGGAAGAATATTTTAGGCATTCAAAAATGGTATCATTGATATGAGCATCATCCCCTAGCTCATCGTTATGGAATGCATCTAAAAAAATTGTCTCTATGGTAGTTGTATCCCATAAGTAATCATCCATACCAACCTCTTTTTGATTATCTCCATTGCCAACTTCTGAAGAACTACTATTGTTGTATTCATTCCTAATTTGTGAATCCGGATGTAGTGGGAATTGAATAGGTGGTTGATTCAACCATTCTTGGTATGCTTCCTCTTCGAGTTGTAATCTCATTACAACCTTCTCTCAAGTTGACATTGTTTTGGGGTGCAATGGAAGATGGTAGGTAGGTCGCTCACCATCAGAATCCTAATAATTTCAAAAATATTTAACATTAGTACATCGATAATATTAGTAAGCACAATGAAATAATTTGTTTGTTCAAAATACATTATACCAAACAATTATTACCATCATCGACTTAGGATTGCAGCTGGAAGATGGAATGACACAATTGGCATGGTAAAGCGGCTATCCATTTTCATCTACCAACTACTTGAGGTATGTTTCTCCTAATAAGACCTTCAGACATTTTTTAACTGGTACTGGAATATTTTCTACATCTGAACTCGATTCTGAATCAGGATCCTGGATTAAAAAAAAAATCAATTAGAGAATCGAAAAATAAATAAAATAAGTTAAACTTACTGGAGATGGAAAGGGAGAACTCCGTGATGGACTTTGAACAATATGGAATGGGATGGAATTTGAATAATTGACCATTTGATCATATAATAAGGTTTTCTCCCTGTATTTCAGCAAAATTAGCAATAAATTTTTCTGTACATATCTAAAATAAATTTCGAGGACCATACCACAATCTGAGTTTGAATGTAGTTTTGAAACCATTTTTTAAGAATAAGGCAACATAAAACGTAAAATTTATACTGAAGTATTGTAAGTCATGTGAATTCATCCTAAAAGATAATTTGAGATGAATATACTTTTTTGTGTGCAAATAAAATTTCAAATAAATTTAAAATCATATCAGTGCACTTATAAACCCCAAATGCACCGATGCACATATTAATAATAAGCACCTATGCATTGAAAAATTAACTGCAGCCTGTTTCAAGGTTATGTTAATAAAAAAAAATTGTATGTTATTGGTGCGCCATATAATATGTGTTATCACTCCAAGAAACTCTCCTAGGATGTAAGTCAGAGATGCCTGGTAACTCAATCTTTTTGGAAACTATTTTCTCAATAATAGGTGTGGGTTTTGGATCAAGATGAATACCTTAACCTCTGGATTGTATTCTCAAGACAGTCTTAACTATAATCATGCAACACAAGGCCTTCAAGAGCTATTTTCAGATAGGTTTGTATAACAAAGGGATAAAACCATATATATGATGGGTCAACAAACTAGCCAAAGATGCTTGTGATTCTTGCTTAAAAATCAAAAGTAAGATGGCAGTTACCTTAGGATCATTAAACAGAGACAAAAGAACTAATTCCACTCATAAGCATAGAGAAAGATGAAAGAAGGTTTGACAGTAACAAATGAAAGAAACTTGCAGGTTGATATATTAAAGAAAGTGTCTTTCATACAAAACAGTAGCATGTAGAACTCAAAATCAAACCCCTAGTTCATCTTCTATCTTTATCTTTATAGCTTTACAATGTAATTTTGAGATCCTAAAAGCATGGATCAGATATGCTAAAGATAGAAAGTCAAAATTCAGTTTGCAAAAGATAGGGAATGATCCCCAAAATGAGGTCAATCCCACATTTCATGGTATTCATATCTTGTAGAGTCATTGTGTAGTGCAGAATAGCCTTCCAAGGCTGAGTGATGACTCTCCCAAGAGATACAATTCGAATTTGTTGAAGTGTGCAAAACCCTGATTTTCTGCCTTTGAAAAAGGTACCAAAAATGATTGAAACACCTCTTCTTTCCCTTATCCATCAAAATATCTATTGGATCTGACTTGGTAATTCAACAAATGTCCATTCGAAGAGGTTTCAAACCATTCTAACTCAAAAAAAAAATTGGTCATTCTGGCAGTGACAGGCTTTCGGTGGTTAACATAGAAGACTTATGGGTGGATTAACTACTGAAATCTTTTCTTTCAGTGGTTAATGAACAGTCGTCCTATTTTCCTAAACCACCAAAAACGTTTTTTTGTCAAAGGTTCAAAATTTGCAAAAATAATTACCTTGATGCTTTGCTGAGTGTTCAAGGTCTTTTGGATGATGCAACTCTTCTTCGTGTAGATCTGCGAACTTCAACTTGTTGTGTGGAAGACTGTGGTATATCTATCATGGTTGTAGCTAAGTTGGCTAGATTTTCCAAGCCTATTTTCTCTTGTGTTGGTGATTGAGAATCTTTTAATTTCAGCCTCAGAATTCTAAGCTGCCTGTACAGCTTCATGTTCTCCCTTATCAACACATTGTTCTTGTCTTTGATCTTATAATGATTTTCTTTGAGGCTTTGGTTCATGTTGAAAATTTTTGCAACTGTTACGAGGTCCTCTAAGCCTGGATTGTGTCCCATCATAATTTTGACAGCCCATCGTTACTAGTATTGTTATGCTAGCGCTGAGTCTTGGGCTTGCATTAGAATTCTGTCAAAAGTAAAATATGATCTAATGACCACTCAGGAGAAGGAAGACCCATGTCTTTTCGTAATCATTTCTCATCCAAAAGTTCTAACAGAGACTTCATCATAAATGAATCTTCCGTATAGAAAATATAATCTAGAGATCCAAGAAGATCTTGGGTACAGTCGGTAAATAAAGGTTCATTTGTTATAGGATCCATGCTTCTTCTTTGATACTTTAGATCTTTCCCTAGTCTCACCATTCTTGCAAAGGAAGAATAAGCACTAACCAGAGTTAATTGATGACAAATATTTCTTTGAGGACTTAAGTTACCAAGGAGATCTGTTATTAAGTTTGAATGTGAGGACTCTATTTTTTCCCGTTGCAAGAAAATCATGAGAGGCACTTGCAAGAATTGAGTTGAAATCACTACAAACCAGCATACATATGTTTTCACTGGAAACTATTTTTTCTAATATTTTAAGAAGAGTATGAATCTTCCCGAGTTTAACATCTTTGAGAAACCGACTGAGAACAACCTTTTTCTAAGCTGATGGAACTACAACTTTAGTTAAAGACTGTGCATTGTTTCCTTTATATCCGGAGTATTCGATTTGCTATCAACAAGCACACTCTGTCCTTTCGAACATCCACAAGCTGATAAGATTTTATTGATCTGATTGTAATCAGTTTGTGCAAATGATCTATATCATCACAATCTTGGTGTTTGCAAATGACACGGTGATGGCATTTTGCTTCTTTTAAGAGAAGTATATTGTTGAATGTTACAAGCATACCAATTCCACATTTTTCAAAAATGCCTTTTAGAGGTATATTAAACCCATTGTAATAAGGGCTTCACCGTCCTTCAACCAATCTTCACTGCTTCTGCAATTTTCTTGATATCATTAGACATGAAATCTATGCCTGAAGTTTTCATGGCCACAATGGAACTAACTACACCCATAGCTATGCCAATGTCGACTGTAACTGAAACCACAACATTGTTGACTCTGTTGCCTATCATGGTTGTCTCGCCCACCTGTTTAAATTTGCAAGAAATTTGGTCTTTGTCTTCCGTGATTAGTTGAGAATGAACTTGAATCTATGCCACTTCTGTTTCAATCCAACTGTGGCTGATGAGCGCAGCTGATGCAACCGTATTTTGGGTGATTACATGCATATGTGAATCTGGCTTGGTGCTTGCATGGTTTTTTCTATGTCGACATGTGACTTGACCTGAGAGTTAACTCATGGCTCCCTCTTGTATGACATCTTGACATGTGGATTATCCATACATTAATTTGTGGCCTAACTTATAAATTGGCTATGACTCATGAGTTGCACGTGGGCTTTCCAAAATTTAATTTTTAAAAAACCATGAGACCCGAGAGGTTAGGTTTGATTTGATTTGAAACAAGACTCAAAATTAGGCATGTAGATTTGGTGTGGCATGACTTAGGTCTTAGAATCACTTTGAGTACTCACCACTTCATAACAAAATGCATATTATCGTTTGACAATATAAAAGCCAATAAAGCTAGGGTTATAGGCTATGGTAACATTTATTTATTTTTTGTATTGAAGGTCAAGAGGGCATAGCCAAAGAATGATGAGGAAAAGAAATCAATGAAGGTTGGACAAGACTTGATAGAGGATTTGGGGGGTTAGTACTATCAAAGGAGACTTTTAGATGGGAAAATCTAACCAAAATTGAATAAAAGCGTTCAAAATCTAACAATACGTTTTGAGCACTAACATCTGGCTCTAACTGGGATGGAGACCTCCCTGTGAGGTTTCCAAGAACCTAGTAGTTCCAGTCGCCTTTACCATTGGGCACGGAGTCATCTAGCCCTTACAATTGATCTCTTCAAACCTGTGACCTACTTGTAGCCATCCTACAACCTGCTCAACAATCATCCTCAATTTGTATTGTGTTTAGTCCATTGGGCTATGGAGTCATTTGGCCTATACAACTGATCCCTAAGAATTCCTTGAGACTACATGTAGCCTACAAACCAGTAGCCCGCCTGTAGCTTGCCTGTTTATTCAAGAAATTGAAAACAATATACTTGCTCGTATGAAGAGTGTCACATACCCACTCTGGCATAATAAATTTTTCGTTGATTACTCAAGGATTAGAATCCCCCAGATACTTACGGGGGCCTAGAATCAGCTAGTTCCTCATATGCCCACCTCCATGTGATCGTGGGTCACGACTACGGGCTGAACCAGTATGGCATCTTTTTTCACTTCGCGTCTCAGTGCTACCAGAACAATGAGTCTTTCGACTCTACAAACCTCGAAGCTTGAAAATAGTGAAACGTCAAACCCCGATAGGGCTAGAGAGTGGCAAGTTTTCCGCTTGGGGTCTTGTCCACGTGACCTTGATCTATGTCCATGTTCTTAAGACAGCCAAGTGCTTATCGTCTTTTCATGATTCGGGGAATTACGATGCATGAATTCTACCTTTCCCCATTCAAATCCCCGAAAATTCCAAGGTCTCCAAAGTTTCCCTCCAAGGGGAGATCAATTGTCATAAGCCTCCCCTGACCCAACGATATGGATCCTTTCACAGTTTCGTGAACCAGGAGTTCACGATGCAATGACTCCAAAAATCTTTGTCACTCCAATCCCCAAATCTCGAGATGGGGATTCATGTAGGAGATCAACGATTCTCGAGGATTTGGACCCAACGGTCCACGGGATTTTGGAGCTTTCCCCAAACTCTGGCTGCTCCCCACGCGTCTCCTCAGATGGATGATATAGATCCTTTTGGGAATCCTCCTTTCTTCCACAGAGCGCATCGAGGTTTTGGGTATTGAGATTTCGCGAATTGAGGGGGCAAGGTTTTCTGGCCCTCTGGTTTCTTGGATGCCAAAACGTTGACCGGAAACCACGTGTCCCTCCGATGGACTGTGGAAGCCTTCAGCCAAGATCAATTGTCATGATCTTTTTGGGATGATCAATGGTCATGATCAAGTCTCGGCTTTCCTTCACCTTATTCACATCTCACGCCAGTTCGAGGTTTCGGTGATCGGGATTTCACGGGTCATAAAGACAAGGGTTCTTACCCTTTAGTTTCCTGGGTGACGAAACACCGAAGTCCTTACCAACAGCCATGTGTACTCTATAGATGGACGGTCCAGGTACTTCCATGGATCATGGGGTCTACGGTCCCGATTGTTTCGGGACTTCGCCAAGTGCGAGGTCAAAATACTCACCTTCCTCTTTGGTTTCTCGATGTCTGAATCCCCGAAATGGGTGATCTCGCGACACGTGGCATCACTTAATCAAACGATCCAAATCTATTTCGGGACCTCCACCATGGAGTCTCTTCAGGAGTTCTAAAATCTCGAATTTCGAAGCCCTGATATCAACTCCTCTTTCAGGACTTTCTCCTCTGTTCATGAGCCTTAACCCTCATGCATCTCCTGACAGCTCCAATGGTTGTCGGGTTTTCTAACTAAGATCTGACGGTTCAAATCTGTCCCAGGCTGTGCACTCTCCCACTACTCCTTGGATTGGAAAAATCAATTGTCCAGATACTCCCACGGACCTTGGGGATCTACGGTCCCGATTTCTTTGCTACTCACGAAGATAAAGGAAAAGGGTTTAGGTATTTAATGCCCTTGTTTCTTTTTCCAATCTAACAGTCATGAATGACTGTAGATATTCCAACAGGATCTCATCCGTCAATCGATTCTTACCCACACGCTCCCATTTCAGGATGTCGCGGGTCAAGGTTTCGGGACACTCAAGTGCAAGAAAACTCACACCTAGATACTCCGAGTGTCGAAACACCGAAATGTTGAGGTCTACGAGGATCGTTCTCCCTTGTACAAGGTTTTGAGACTTAACCTCTAACATCCTTCTTTGGGTCCTTAGGTAATTTACACTAGGTTCTGAAGACCAAACTAGAAGGTCTTCTTGAAGGTAAGGGAGTGGTCTCAAAAGGATGCCTTCGGGAGGAAATATATTCAAGGAATTAGGTAGGACAAACACAGGAACAATCTTCTGAGAGAAGAATTGAAGTCTGACTTAGATCGGTAAGCATATAAATAGCAATTTGTAAAACATAAGCCATACGTGGTCTTTCCATTATAAGCATGCAACCACCATTTTTGGTCAAAACACCACATAGACAGTGTTATGCTCAAACCATTCATAAATTTCATAGGCTATGAACATACATATCAGCATATAAACTTTAAGATATAGGATATAAAACACTTATCATAAATAACACAAGGTGATATTGCAACTGCTGAGAGGGGTGCTCGTTTCCACCCAACCGTAGGCTCAGCGACTCCCAACGGATTTACCACTAGCCACCCCCGAGATGAGACCACGATGCTGCGAGACTGTGTCTCTGTTTGTCAGTGATCGAGAATGAAGATTACTCTCCTTCTTCCCCTCTATCACTCACTCTATATTTTTCTAGAGTTCTCCTTCTTCATTCCCCCGCGTCTGCCTGTGATTGCACACTCCTCCTGCCTTTCTCTCCTTTCGGTGAGGTTGCGTGTGGCACAAATTTCCTCGTGGTGGTTAGGTCTGAGGACTCTATGGATGGGCGGTTCACCCCCCATCCCTCATTACTCATGAGGATCCATTTACCTAACAATCTTGGCGAGTCATTTAATTCGGGCCAGCGAGCCGCTCTTGGTTCTTCGGGCCACTGAAGTCTAAATACAGTATTAGTCTCAGTGGAAGTGAACGCCACCATTTGAGGTGCCTTCCACCACCTTTCTTCAGCCATCATGGTCTCTTTTTTAGCACATCCCCCTCTCAGCAGTCCTGCAATATATATATTATAATATCATTCACATTCATCAACCTTTTTCACAAGGTCCATTCACATCACACATTCACATTTCTGAGTTTGCCACAATACTTGGCCAGTATAGTTATTTTACAGATTGGGGGAAACAGGGTGTTACAATTCCCTCCCCCTTAAAGGAACATCGTCCTCAATGTTCTATCTATCAACTTGACATGTATGTACAGGTGTAAACAAAATCGGATATGCATGTTTCATGGCATCCTCCATTTCCCATGTAGCCTCATCTGGGCCAAAATGTTTCCACTGCACCTTGACCTGTGCAATGGTTTGGTTCCAGAGTGGGGCTTCCTTTCTGTCTAGTATGCATTGAGGTTTTGGTAAAAATTCTCCCTCCGGTTCCACTTGAATCACATACCAATCAATTATATGGTTAGCATCATGTACATTTTTCTTCAATAATGAGACATGGAAAACATTATGTGCTTTGGCTGTGGGAGGAAGTGCTAGCCTATAGGCTACAGGTCCCACTCTATCTAAAACCTCAAAGGGTCCAAAATACCAAGGTTCCAAATTGGCACAAGATCCCATTTTTAGAGAACTCTTCCTGGGTATAACTCTGAGACATACATGGTTTCCCGTTTTGAACTCTCTTGGAGTTCTCTTTTGGTTGGCATAACTTTTATGTCGGTTCTGAGTGACCTTCAGGTTTTGTTTTATCTGAGTCACTTTCTGTTCCATTTATTTCAACATGTCGGTTCCAAAAGAAATCTTGTTTACAATATTACTCAAACTGACTGGAGTGTTACATGGTCTACCATATAGGACTTCGAAGGGACTCATCTTTAAGGATGCTTGGTAGCTGTTGTTGTAGGAGAATTCTACCAGTGGCAGGTAGTCTTCCCACTTCCTGGGTTGATGCATTACATGCATTCTTATCATGTCTTCAAGTATTTGGTTCACTCTTTCTATTTGTCCATCAGTTTGAGGGTGATAGGCAGTGCTAAACAACAATTTGGTTTCTAAGCCAGCCATCAGTGATTTCCAAAAGTTAGAAGTAAATTTTGTTTCTTTGTCAGACATGATCTCTTTTGGCATGCCATGCGGTCTGAATATCTCCTGCATGAATACCTGGGCTATATCGATTGCTTTGCAAGTGGACTTGACATGGATAAAATGAGCAGACTTGCTCAATCTATCCACCACTACCATAATGGCATCGTTCTATTTGGTCGATGTTGGTAATCCGGTGATGAAATCCATGGAGATGGTTTCCCATTTCCATTCTGGAATTGGTAGAGGTTGTAATAATCCTACTGGGTGTTGGTGTTTTTCTTTAACTTGTTGGCACTCTATGCATTTGGCCAAGTACTCGGCTATGTATTTCTTCATTCCAGGCCAATAGAATTGTCTCCTAGTGGCCATTATCATCTTCTGGTATCCTGGATGACCAGAATAGGGTCTTTTATGTAGTTCATCCAGTATGAACCTCTTTAAGTCGTCACAATTTGGAATATAAAATCTACTTTTGTAAGTGAGTAGACCTCCTTTGGTCATCTGGTAGCCTTCATATTTTACTCCGACAGGTTCTTGTTGTAGGTACATGGTCACGATCTGGATGAAGGGATCTATTTCTTGGGGATTTATAATTCTTTCCTTGACATCTGACTCGCAAGTGATCACCGCTGCCAGGTGAATTGTTTTCATACTTCTGCTAAGGGCATCGGCCACCCTATTTTCCTTTCCTTTAATGTGTTTGATTTCGAAATCAAACTCACTAAGGAGGTCCATCCACCTAGCTTGTCTCGCATTGAGCTTTGGTTGATCAAACAGGTATCGCAATCCACAGTGATTTTTCATAAGTATAAATTTTCTTCCCAGGAGGTAATGCCTCCACATTTTCAAGGCATGCACTATGGCAGCCATCTCTAGATCATGGGTCACATAGTTGACTTCATGCTCATTCAATTTTTGGGATTCATAGCAGATCACACTTCCTTCATGCATAAGGACTCCTCCAAGCCCTTCCTTACAGGCATCTGTGCACATGAGGAAGTCATCTTCTGGATTGGTGATATTCAGCATGGGTGCATGGGTAAATAGATGTTTTAGGGCTTGAAATCTTTCTTCACATTTTTGTGTCCACGGGAATTTTGTCCCCTTGTTATGGAAGGAAGTGATTGGACAACCAATCTTGGAGAATCCTTTTATAAATCTTATATAGTATCCTGCTAATCCCAAAAAGGATCTGATGTCTGAAACATCCTATGGGGTAGGCCATTCCATGATAGACTTGATTTTGTCAGGGTCTACCTCTACTCCTTCTTTGGAGATAACATGGCCTAAGTAATGTATTTGATTCTGGAAGAATTCACATTTGTTGAATTTGGCATAGAGATGATGTTCTCTTAGCACTTGCAACACAAGTCTAAGATGCTCTTCATGCTCTTTTCTGTTCTTGGAGTAAATTAATATCATCAATAAAAACAAGCACAAATTTGTCCAAGAATTTGTTGAGTACATTGTTCATCAAGCACATAAAAGTGGCAGGGGCATTTGTCAACCCAAATGGCACCACCACAAACTCATAGTCACCATACCTCATTTGGAAGGAAGTCTTATGGATGTCTTCACCCTTGATTCAGACTTGATGGTATCCCGACCTCAAATCAATCTTTGAGAAAATAGATGCACCCCCCAATTGATCAAACAGGTCATCGATCCTAGGCAAGGGGTACTTGTTCTTTATGGTTATGATGCAGGAGCATCGCAATTTCCCAAAGCGCGCGTGGAGCCAGCGCATGTGTTTTAACACATGACATATTACTTTGGAAACATTTGAAATTGAAGCACCAAACCTTAAATGAATCCTTTATGAAGGAGCGCCTTTTGTATGTTGTATCAGATCTTGAGCCATACACTCTTGTCTGAAGTAGATAGAAGGCATTTAATCTAGTTAAAGCAGGTAGGTAGGATCTATTTCTAGATTAGACAGTTTTAGATGGAAGGAGGGAAAACGGATATAGACACCCTTATTGTATCATTGTAACATATGGGAAGCATTCTGAGAGAAGAGAAAGCAGAGAACTGTGTAGAGAACACCCATGAACAGATATTGAATTAATAGAATAAAGCTTTGATTCCAATCCATGGTTATGTGTCTATTCTCCGTATATCGAAGTTGTGCTCATGAATGTTTGTTTCTTGTTATGCATTTGCTTTATATATGTTGTGCATGAGATTTCATGTTTTAAGTAAAGTCTGAGAGAGAGAGAGAATGAGAGAATGAGAATAAGAATGCCTCAGTTGTTAATCTGAGCACAGGAGATTGAAGGTTGTTGCTGCTGAAAGTGCACAGAGCCATAAGGGTTCAACACTTAGAGAGTTGTTGAAGGACTGACCGCAAGGAGTACGCACAAATACCTCTGAAGGGATCAGAGTAGCAAATCTCAGAAGGCATAGCACTCTTGTGATATTGTGCAAGAAAACCCAGGAATTCAGGTCGAGGAAAGTTTGAGTAGAGGATGCAAGTGCAAGTGTCCCAGAATAAGTTCTGAGAGCGAGAAGAAACACTTAGTCTCCTCAAGAGATATCCAAGGAAGAGAAATCAATGACCAAGATTCACAGAAGGAACCAATGAAGTCCCGTCCACCGTCAGATCTGGGAAAGTTGTGCACGGGTTAAGCCTTAGCATGCAGGGGAAGAGCCCGAGAGTCATCGGGACTTGGATCATCGGAGGATCGGGGTTTCCAGAGACAAAGGTCTCGTGTATGAAATCGCGACCAATGATTTCCCGAAAAGATCTCAACAGTTGATTTCAGCAGGAGCACGTGGCAAGAGATCCCAAGGATCATGAGTCAGAGATTCGGGATTTCTAGAGACGAGAGTATTGTGTGTGTTGAAATCGCGATCCGTGATTTCCTGACAGGGTTAAAGGCCCTAGTGGAGGAAAGATGTCAGAGGATTGAGTCTCATCGTGAGTCGATGACAGGTGGCATCGCACTTCGAGGATCGGGACTTGGAAGAGTCTGTGAATTTGTGCAACGGGAATCATGATATCCCGATACGCGATTTCCCGACCTACCTATGGAGTGTGGGTCATAGAGGAACAGGAAAGTAGACATATGGCACAGTATCGGAGATTCGGTGTGTCGGGTATCGAGGTTTGGAAATTCCAAATTGTTGACGTCGCAAATAGAAATTTCCCGATAGGGAGAAGTTCCGATAGCAGAGGAGAAGTCAACATTGACTCGCATCGGGTTTTAGGGAAACGTGAAGTGAGAAACACGCGACCATAGGATTTGCGAATTTGCGAAGTCTAATTTCCCGATTTCAAGGAGGGAGGTCACAAAGAGTGTTATGTGGGTGATAAAGTCCCGAAAGGGGTTTTGAAGAGAATTCTAGCTCTTCGGGCCTAAGGAAGAGAAGGTCCTGGTGAGAGCAGGCATTCCCTGGGAGGCACGGTTGTGACAGAGTGGTATCAGAGCGGGGGTTGACTCTTTGTTTTCTATAGCAGAGAGAGAGAGAATTTTCCATGCCACCTGTTAGCGACATTTCTTGCACAGGGATGTTTTCCTCTCCGATTTGAGACCTCTGATGTAAACACATAGAGGTGGGATTTTGAAAGCCTGTCAGGTGAGATTTATTCAAAGGCCACAGCCATAAACGTCAAGAGAGCCTGATCATGGACGCAAGGAACAACGAAGGAGATCTAGACCATCTGCCTGAGAAGGGACGCGTGGCAGGAGATCGGCGTCATCGGGAAAGTCCCGACAAGAAAGCTCCCATCGGAGAACTTGAAGCCATCGGGATATCGAGGATCTTGGGGACGAGTAGTTCGTGCACTTCAAAAATGAAAACCGCGAAACCTCAGTGGATATGGTCAAGGGAATATGGTGGTGGTCATATAGACCAGGGCCTAGTCAAAGGGATAGCATGGAAGGATCCATCGGGAATCGGAGATTCACGAGTCTAGAGGACTTGTGAATCATGGCATCATGAATGCCGAAACTCCGATGGAGGGTTTGACTACAGTCACTCGGAGGAAGGTCATATGGATCAGGTTCCAGTCGATAGGGGCTAGCTCATTGAGGTGGAGCTCATCGCAAATTGGGTATCGGAGTTTCGAGGAGAAGGCGCCCCTTTTTTTTTTCATTTTGAAATCTCGAACCCCGAATTCCTGATAGCGCTCAGCACTGGGCCCATGGTTCTGATGCCTGGTCATAAGAGAGGAGGTCTGAAGTGAGGGCCACTTTCATTTCATTTGGCCAAAGGTTCCAAATTAATTCTCAGAAGGGGGGCACTGTGCTCTGCCGACTCCAGCCCGATGAGATTTGGATCCTGGTACCTGCTCAGAATGGATAAAGGAGGAAGAGGGTGGGTGAAGCCTCACGTCACCCATTTATTGCAGAGTATGGAGGTCTCGACTGAAATTTACTCAGGAGGGTCCCTTGTACTAGTTCTCTTCAGAAAAGCCGCGCCGAGTCTCTAACTCACCAGGGGAACCTGTACACGCCAGTTAAACATTCAAAGGGCTCAGCTACCCCATGGCGCGATCCATGCTGAATTAAAGGTAGTGTATGGCAGAACAACGCAGGCTAGATTTGATTGAGGCGACACCATCCATTGAAAGTTTTGAGACACCTCTACTGGGCGAAAGGAAGGGAAGAGTATATGTAGGCATTTTTGCCATTTTCTAAGGATGGCTGGTTGAGTAGAGCTCCCTACTGTAATGTTTTAGCAGCTATTCTAGTTTTTAGCTTATGCACCTATATTTGAGATATCTTGTTTATGACAGACAATTTTTATTGTTTCATCTAGTTTTTGTCTCATGCTTAGAGAGTTCGTGACTGACTGAGTCGCGTAAATTATTACAGTTCTGTTATGATAAATGATTTATCGTTGCATTATTGTATTCTCTAGTTTTTGTATTTAAGTGCAAGAAGACCTTGCATTCAGATGCCTTCTTCTACAATCTGTTAGGAACCTGTCATTTGTAACAGACCTTCGCACTCCTTCCATACAAGTCTTCCATCTGTTCACCCTTTACTACACTCATTGTCTGAAGTTTATAAAGACCTCACTCACCCATGCATGCCTAGCCTAGTTTAGAGTTGGAATGATATCATTTTGAGTTGGCTTCCATTCGGTCACCCCATCTATAAACAAGCCGTGACATAAAGACTAATGGGCATCGGGCTTTGCTCTTGATAGCAATCCAGGAGTGACTTCCATCGCCAACACCACCCATAAGAGAAAGACAGTCACCCGACCCAGAAGACAGGGAGGTGAGAAGAAGAGGCAGGCCGACAGGGAATCCAGAAATGGAAAGGCAAATCCGTGATCTTCGAGAAATATTAGAAGACATGGAAGCAGCGCAGAGATGCACAGCCAATGCCGAAGATCTGAGTGACTCCGAAGGTGAATCTAAAGCTGAACCACAAGGAGAAGTTGCAGCCAAGGATGCAGCAAACGTGCGATTGATTAAAGCTATCACCCGGATGAGTTCAAAGACGAAGATGGACATTCCAACTTACGAAGGAATTTTGGATGCAGAAGAGTTGCTGGATTGGATTAGAGCTCTTGATACCTACTTTGATTATGAGGATATCGAAGAGGATAAAAATATTAGGCATGTTGTCACGAAGTTGAAGGGACATGCAGCATTATGGTGGGATGACCTACAAGCTGATAGACGTTCCAAAGGAAAGCAAAAGATCAAGAGTTGGGATCGAATGATTGCAAAGATGAAAGCGAAATTCATCCCAAGAGACTACCAAATAAATCTGTTCAGGAGGATGCAGAAACTAAGACAGAAACTGATGACAGTGAAAGAATACACTGAGGAATTCTACCGACTGAACATCAGAGCAGGTCATTGGGAGAGTGATGATGAGAAGGTTTCCAGATACCTGAATGGTCTGAGATACGACATTTAGGATGAATTAAGTATGACAACCATCCGAACGGTTGAGGATTCTTACCAGATGGCTCTGAAAGCCAAGGAGAAGCTGAGTCGTAAGCAAGGTCAGTGAGGGCGAGGCATAATTCAGCCCAGAGGCAAGACAGTTTCTCAGGGGAAATACTAGAAGCCCAAGGAGGAATGGAAGAAACCTCAGGGTAAGGTTGAAAGAGGTGGAACCTCACAGCGAGGACAACAATATGCTGAGCAGAGGGGACAGCATAATGAGAAGCGAGGAGATTATGTTGATGCAAACACTTTTCCTCATACCAGAGGTAGAGGAAGAGGCCAGGGTGGAGTTATCACATGCTTCACATGTGGAAAGAATGGACACAAGGCAATTGACTCTCCAGACAGGAAAAAGGATGGAGGAGAAGCTCACATCGCTGAGGCGCAGAAGCATGATGTTGAAAATGAAGACACAGAAAGTGGAAGGTCGTTGATGATGCGTAAAGTTCTCTTAACACCTGGGAAGGAGGTGGAGGACTTAGCACAAAGGACCAGACTGTTCAGAACAAATTGCAAGACCAAGGACTGGAAATGCAAGGTTATTGTTGACAGTGGTAGCACTGACAATCTCATTTCGACCAAGATGGTGGAGAAGTTGGAGCTGAAGACAAATGATCACCTGAGTCCATACAAAGTTTCATGGCTACAGAAGGGACATCAGGTGAGTGTCACTAAACAATGTTTAGTTGAATTCAAGATAGGGGGATATAATGATAAAGTCTTGTGTGATGTCATTCCCATGGATGTATGTCATTTGTTGTTGGGAAGACCATGGCAATATGACAGAAATGTGGTTGATGATGGGAGGATGAACACATATACTTTAGAGAAGGATGGGAGGACACACAGGTTGCTTCCGATAAAGAATAAAGAGGTGAAGCCGGAAGTAAGAAACACGATAATTCTCATGAGTGGGAAGGAACTTCTCACAGAGATGGAGAAAAAAGAAGATCCACAACTCTTTGTGGTCAGGAAGCCGAGGATTGTCCTGACTAGCACAAGAGTGGACGACTTGCCAGATGAGATTCAGGAACTGCTGGGAGAGTTCGCTGACATCATCGTGGACGAATTACCTCATTCGTTACCACCGATGAAGAGTGTGAGTCATCACATTGACCTCATACCAGGAGCCAGTTTATCGAACAAAGCTGCGTACAGGTTGACACCGCAAGAAAATGAAGAGGTCAAGAAGCAGGTCCAGGAGTTATTAGACAAAGGATTGGTCAGGGAAATCCTGAGTCTGTGTGTTGTTCCAACAGTTCTTAGTCCGAAGAAGGATGGAGGTTGGAGAATGTGCACCGACTCAAGAGCGATCAACAAAATTACCATCAGGTACAGATTTCCACTACCGAGAATGGATGATCTAATGGATTGCCTGAGTGGGGAAAATTATTTTTCAAAAATTGATCTGAAGAGCGGATATCACCAGATTCGCATGAGGGAAGGTGATGAATGGAAGACAACATTCAAGACAAACGAAGGTTTGTACGAATGGTTGGTCATGCCGTTTGGCTTGAAAAATGCACCGAGCACATTCATGAGACTGATGAATGAATTCCTAAGGGAATTCATCGGGAAATTTGTCGTCGTATATTTGGACGATATACTGATCTTCAGTAAGACAAAGGCTAAACATTTGAAACATTTGGCCATTGTGATGAGGAAGCTACAACAGGAGAAGTTATTGATTAATATGAAGAAGTCCTCATTTATGAAGACAAAGCTCATTTACTTGGGTTTTGTCATATCGACAAATGAGTTGAAGATGGATCTGAGCAAGGTGGACTTGATTAAGAATTGGCCATCACCGAGAAATGTTTTCAAGGTGAGGAGATTTCACGGTTTAGCTAGTTTCTACTGAAAGTTCATCGGGAATTTTAGTGAAATTAGCGTAGCGATGGTGGACACAGTGAAAAAGTGACACAAGTCTTTTCATTGGACAACTGAGGCTGAGAAGAGATTCAACCTGTTGAAGCTGAAGATAACGGAACGACAAGTGTTGGTGTTGCCGGACTTCAAGAAAACATTTCAAGTGAAGTTTGATGCGAGCGGATATGCCATAGGAGCGGTCTTGATTCAAGAGGACAGGCCAGTTGCATATTTCAGTGAGAAGCTGGATGAAGCAAAGCTGAAATACTCCACGTATGATAAGGAGTTTTATGCTATCATACAGGCATTGAAGAAGTAGATGCATTACTTGATCCCAAAATAATTTGTATTGTACAGTGATAATAATGCATTGCAGTTTGTGAGTCAACGAGAGAAGTTGAATTAGAATCATGCAAAATGGGTAGAGTACATGCAGAATTTCACGTTTGTGATCAAACATATTTCGGGTACTGCTAACAAAGTGGCTAATTCTTTGAGCAGGAAGTGTTTGTTACTGCAGGATTTCCGAGTCAAGACATTGGGCTTTGAGAATCTCAGGGACATGTACGCAGGAGATGCAAGTTTTGGAGAGGCGTACGAAGCAGCTGAGAATCCATTTCTCAGAGATCGGAGCCCTTGGATAGAATATATGATCCAGGAAGGATTGTTGTTCAGAAGCAATCAACTGTGTATTCCGAATTTCTCCATGAAGGAGAATTTGCTAAAGGAAAAACACAGCGGAGGCTTGGCAGGACACTTTGGTCATGACAAAACATTCACGAAGTTGAGCGAATCGTATTTTTGGCCAGGGATGTGAGTAGAGGTCAAGCGATTTGTTGAAAGGTGTCTAATTTGTCAGCATTCGAAGGGGAGGAAACTGAATGCAGGCCTATATCAGCCATTGCCCATACCAGAGAGACCATGGGAGGCGGTCAGCATGGATTTCGTACTAGGATTACCGAGAATGCAGAGAGGAGTTGATTCCATCTTTGTGGTGGTGGACAGATTTTCAAAGATGGCACATTTCATCCCATGCCATAAGACCAGCTATGTGACTGACATCGCGAATTTGTTTTTCAAGGAGGTCGTTTGACTCCATGGATTGTCGAAAAGCATAGTTTCGGACAGGGATACAAAATTCATAGGGCATTTTTGGAGGACCTTATGGAAGAAGTTAGGGGCTAATTTGATGTTTATTTTTGCTTACCATCCACAGACGAATGGGCAAACAGAGGTGGTCAACAGAAGTCTGGGAGACTTGCTGAGGAGCTTGGTGACAGAGCACCATAATAGTCGAGACAACAAATTGCCATAGGCAGAGTTTGCATACAATGATTCTGTGAATCGGAGTACAGGAAAAAGTCCATTTCAGATTGTGTATGGGACACAACCGAGGGGATTTTCTGAACTCAGGGAGTCATAACAGACTACGACTAGCAACGCTAGTGTAGAAGAGTTTGCTGAAGCGATGAAGGAACTTCACAGCAAGGTGAAGCAGCGACTAATAGACTCAAATCAGGAGTACAAGCACAAAGCAGATCAACATCGGAGACAGCTTCAATTTGAATTTGGTGATCTAGTTCTAGCACACTTGAGGAAAGAAATGTTCCCAAGGGGAACATATAATAAACTGAAAATGAAGAAAATTGGGCCATGCAGGGTCTTGAAGAAATTCGGAGAAAATGCTTATGAGATTGAGTTGTCGGATGGCATCGAAATATCTTCGATATTCAATGTGGCAAATTTATACCCATGCAGGGCTGAAGAAGCAGAAACTGGAACTGAGGACCCAGTGATCCAGTGGACGAAACAGATACCGATAGTAGAAAATCCACAGATGGAGTGCATACTGGACAAGAGAGTGGGTAAAAAAACCAGGCAGAAACAGTATTTCGAGTACCTGGTCAACTGGAAGAATCACCCAGTGGAAGATGTCAGCTGGGAAAGTGAAGCAGAGATTTGAAAGCATGGACAGACCATGCGGGAGCTCATGGACAGGAGCCCATGAAATCCTCAAGCCGAGGAGTATGATGCAGGAGCATCGCAATTTCCCAAAGCGCGCGTGGAGCCAGCGCATGTTTTTTAACACATGACATATTACTTTGGAAACATTTGAAATTGAAGTGCCAAACCTTAAATGAATCCTTTATGAAGGAGCGCCTTTTGTATGTTGTATCATATCTTGAGCCATATGCTCTTGTCTGAAGTAGATAGAAGGCATTTAATCTAGTTAATGTAGGTAGGTAGGATTTATTTCTAGATTAGACAGTTTTAGATGGAAGGAGGGAAAACGGATATAGACACCCTCATTGTATCATTGTAACATATGGGAAGCATTCTGAGAGCAGAGAAAGCAGATAACCGTGTAGGGAACACCCATGAACAAATATTGAATTAATAGAAGAAAGCTTTGATTCAAATCCATGGTTATGTGTCTATTCTCTGTATATTGAAGTTGTGCTCATGAATGTTTGTTTCTTGTTATGCATTTGCTTTATATATGTTGTGCATGAGATTTGATGTTTTAAGTGAAGTCTGAGAGAGAGAGAGAATGAGTTTCAATTGTTTCTCTACATGATCTAGGAGATTCCTGCAAAGAGTGCAGTCGAATTCATCCGCATGGAGTGCGTTGATGAGGGCTCAGTAGTTTAACTCTTGTTCTCATTCACCCACAAGTGGAATTGAGTTGTTGAAGCTGTGTAAGGAGGGCATAGACTGAAAAAGAAGCCTCAATTGTTAATCTGAGCACAGGAGATTGAAGGCTACTACTGTTGAAAGTGCACAGAGCTGGAAGGGTTCAACACTTAGAGAGTTGTTGAAGGACTAAGCGCAAGGAGTACGCGCAAATACCTCTGAAGGGATCAGAGTAGCAAAGCTCAGGAGGCATAGCACTCTCGTGATATTGTGCAAGAAAACCCAGGAATTCAGGTCGAGGAAAGTTCGAGTACAGGATGCAAGTGCAAGTGTCCCAGAATAAGTTCTGAGAGCGAGAAGAAACACTTAGTCTCCTCAAGAGATCTCCAAGGAAGAAAAATCAATGGCTAGGATTCACAGAAGGAACCAGCAAAGTCCCATCCACCGT
>JZKD02S1568116.1:121744-138851 GCA_000966675.3 Picea glauca
TATATATATATATATATATATATATAAACATTATTTATTATTATGGACACATGCGAAGGTGATGGAGACAGGGAAGAGAAAGCAAGGAAGGAATGACCAAGTCTAAAAAGAGGTCGGACGAGCTTCAAAATAAGTTTACAGGCGATAGTGAGGACATGTGAGTGTCTAATGATGAAACTACATGAGTCAGAATTGTTGACTACAAAACACGTAAAATGTAAGAGGGCATGATGGTGCAGCTTAGCGGAGGGTTTCCATATTTACGGAATTGCGGGAAAGTGGCTAAGTATGGAAAGTGTGATTTTGTGTAAGCTTTCAGGGAGCATAGCGAAGGGAAGCATGTACAGTCTTTTGATCGCGGGTTTTTGGGCTGGAGGGATCAAAAGTGGGCCTCTATTGCTCTGTGTCTTACAAATAGTACCCAGACTTACGCGATATAGAAACTGAGAAGCGGACTTGCGCGCTGAACATTGCACTTCTATTTTTCTATGTCCTCCAAACAACACTCAAAGTTCCATGATATACAAATTGACAGGTAGACTTACATACTTACGACACTTTTTGGATCATGGGTTCTCAGACTGGCGTGCTCAAAAATGGGCCTCTATTGTTCTGTGTCCTACAAATAGCAAGAAAATTTCCGCGATATACAAATTGATAGACAGACTAAACGATTGGCGCATTCAACATTGCGATTGTCTACATGTATAACATATAACATATATGTTATATATCTAACATTATCTAAAAACATTATTTTCAAGTACTAAAATATGAATATTAAATATTGATATTGTACAATTTAATTAAACAAAATTATCAAATGAGTCACAAGCTTCGAATCTAGGTCCAATTGTAGATCACTGAAGTTTTAGGCGTAGGATGTATACCGCGCACATAGGGCATGAGAGTTGGAAGGCGTCGACAAAGGAACCCACAACCACAAAATTGGCTAAGGAAACGAAAGTTACCACTCCGTCGTCTATGAACCCCCGACCATAGACATGGATTTCCCAAGTTTTAGATGGAATATGTACACTTGGAACATGGGGAATGAGAGTTCGATAAGGAGTAGCCAACAACCCACGGCCATAAAATTGGCTAAGGAAACAAAAATGCTTGGTCAAACTCGTGGTGTATATTTCATAATACATGTGCAACACCAACTGTGTGGTGACTAGAGAAGTATGTGTACAAATCAGGGAAAACTAAATATGCAACTTTTTTAAGTATGTATGGATCGCCATTTTTTTCTATCGCGAGTTCTCGGGATGGTGGGCTCAAAATTGGGCCTCTATTGTTCTGTGTCCTACAAATAGTACCCAGAGTTCCACAATATAGAAATTGACAGACGGACTTCAGGACTGGCGGGTTCAAGATTGTGATTGTCTACATGTATAACATACAATATATATGATACATAGCTAAGTGTCGAGCAGAAGAATGTATACCGCGCACATGGGGAATGGGAGCTAGATGGGGCCAACAAAGGAATCTGTGGCCATAAAATTTGCAAACTATGAAAACGGATGGAGGTCGGTTGGACTCGTGATGTAGAGATATAGATGGACATGAAATCTGGCACTCCGCCATCTGGGAACCCGTGAGCATAGACATGGATTACGCAAGTTTTGGATGCAAGATGCACAATTAGAACACGAGTAATAAGAGTTTGATAACGCCTAGTGGGGAACCCACGGGCATAAAATTGGCTAAGGGAACAAAAGTGCTCGGTCGGACTCCTGGTACATATTTCATAATTCTGTGCAACACCAACTATGTTGTCACCAGACTAGTATGTGTACAAAGAAAGGAAAACTAAATATCTACCTTTATAAGGTATGAGCATGAGATTTTATAGAGCATGTAGGGATATCGCATTCCATACTTGGCCACTTTCTGGATCGTGGGTTCTCAGGCTGGTGGGCTAAAAATAGGCCTCTATTGTTCTGTGTCCTACAAATAGTACCTAGAGTTATGCGATATACAAATTGACAGGTGGACTTGCGGGTTGGCTGAGATTTTTTAGAGCATGTACACTTTTTGGATCGCGGGTTCTCGAGCTAGCGAGCTAAAAAGGGGCCTCTATTGTTTCGTGCATTACAAATAGCACCCAGAATTCAACGATATACAAATTTACGAGCGAATTTGCGAGCTGGCTGGCTCAACATTGTACTTCTATTGATTTCATGATATATAAGTTGAAAGATGGACTCCAGCACTAGGGAGCTCCGAGAAAGGAGAAATACATACTAAATATGTACTTTTATAAACTATCGACATGACATTTTATAGAGCATGTACAGAGTTGCGCGATATACAAATTGAGAAGCAGATTTGCGGTCTAGCTGGCTCAACATTGCACTTCTATTGGTCTGTGTCTTCCAAACAACACTTAGAGTTCCGCGATATACAAATTGACAAATGAACTCCACAACTGTCGGGCTCAAAATTGAATATGTATTACACATTACATGTAATATGTACAATATTAAATGGGCAAGTGGACGGTCGGGGTGGTGATATAAAAGTAAGTGGAAATATGAACTTATGTGTCCACCAGTTTTGGGCCTAGAAATTTTCCGAGGAATGAGTAATCCATATTAAATATGGACTTTTATAAAGTATGGATATCAGATTTTATAGAGCATGTACAGATCCCTCATTCCATACTTAGACACTTTTTGGATCATGGGTTCTCGAGCTGGCGAGATGAAAATTGGGCCTCTATTGTTCTGTGTCCTACAAATAGCACCCAGACTTCCGCGATATACAAATTTATCGACGGACTTTGGGTTGGCTCACTCAACATTACACTTCTATTTTCCTGTGTGCTCCATGCAGCACTGGGAGTTCCGTGATATACAAATTGACAGAGGGAGTCTAGGACTGGCGGGTTCAAGCAGGTTCAAGATTGTGATTGTCTACATGTATAACATATAACATATATGTTATATAGCTAACATTATCTAAAAACATTATTTTCAAGTACTAAATTATTAATAATGAATATTGATATTGTACAATTTAATTAAAGAAAATTAGCAAATGAGTCGCAAGCTTCCAGTCCGGGTCCAAGTGTAGATCACCGAAGTGTCGGGCGCAAGATTAGATGGACATGAAATCTGTCACTCCGTCGTCTGGGAAACTGCGAGCATAGACATGGATTACCAAGTTTTGGATGCAATATGTACACTCGGAACATGGGGAATGAGAGTTTGATAACACGTAGTAGGGAACCCACGGGCATAAAATTGGCTAAGGAAACCAAAGGGCTCGGTCGGACTCGTACTTCATATTTCATAATTCATGTGCAACACCAACTGTGTGGTGACCAGATCAATATGTGTAGAAACCAGGCAAAAATAAATATGTACCTTTATAAAGTATGGACATTAGATTTTATAGAGCATGTACGGATATCGCATTCCATACTTGGCCACTTTCTGGATCATGGGTTCTCAGGCTGGCGTGTTCAAAAAATAGGCCTCTATTGTTCTGTGTCCTATAAATAGCACATAAAGTTCCGCGATATACAAATTGACAAGTGGACTTATGGGGTGGCTGAGATTTTATAGAGCATGTACACTTTTTGGATCGCAGGTTCTCGGGCTGGTGGGATCATAAACATGCCTCTATTGTTCTGTGCCTTACAAATAGCATCCACAAATCCGTGATATACAAATTGACAAGTGGACTTGCGGGATAGCTGGCTCAACATTGTACTTCTAGTGATTTCCGTGATATACAAATCGACATAGGATCCTCCAAGTAGATCGCAAAAATTCTGAAGACTCTCAGTAGGATTAAGCAATGTATTTCCAAGTGTGCATATCATTTGTATGGCATCAATATGACTTCTTTCACGTTCTTTGCATATTCTTCTAAATTCACTTGTCATAGATTTGTCAACCTTTGTCATATACGAGGTACAATACGATGCTACAACATATGCATTGAGCACGTACTACGCATTTGTATTTCCTTTCCACATAACTGGCATGTCCTCGGAGAAACTGTTGTTCCAAATATGGGAAAGTTTTCGTTTAAGGAAAATTGTTGGTTGCCTAAGCGTACATTGTATGGCTTGGATGTACTCATCTTATGATAGATTTAACTCTGTCAAGAAGGCATCGAATCTCATCAGCTCGTCAAATTCTCTTTTTTCTAGAAATACGAACAAGGGTTTCGTTTTCTCAACAACAACATTGTCCTCTAAACTAAGTGGCTCTATGATTCTTGTAGCTCTCATTGGCGGCACGGAAAAAGTTGTATCTGCAATGCGAGTTTTTTAATTTTCTACAACTTCTTGTATAGTAATGTCTATGGACTTTGGCAAGTTCTGGATCCAAATGATCTGTGTTGCATGTTATGTATTTATCCACAAATTGTTCAATCTCTGAATTGTTATCGGCTCCATAGACTAGTGCACCCTCTATCCACAACAGTGCGTGGTCATGTTCATTTCCCCTATTCTGGAATTCAGTCACAAAAAAGTAGTCAGATGTTTTTCCGAAAAACGTTTCATCATGGCATATCAATTGTCTCAAAGCATTTATTCTATGTCTATAGTAGCGAGTACATGTCACTGGGTCTTTTCTTATGAGGTAGTCAATGTCATTATTTTCCAGTGTATCGGTTTCTTTTTTACGTTTCTTGTTCCTATGTAGGTCAGATACGACAACTACCAATGGATCCTAGAAATGCTCTGCACTTGTAAATGTGATGAAAAATGTTGGCGGGCCCAATTGCCGGATCATTGCAAAAATTGTTTTTTTGTTTTGTTGCAAATAGTCAGGAGAGGTGCGAATGCTTTTGAAATCTATGTATCCAATATCAGATTTCAGAATTTTTTCTAGGTTTACTTTGTACTTCACATCCTTGGCCAACAACTTTCTTCCTTGTAACTGGCCTTTTCTTATTCGGACCCACATGCAGAAGAGAACTTGCTCTATTATTATGCGCATTGTTTTGAAAAATAAATTTGTTATGTGACAGGAAAAGTAACCGCTTGAATGTAGAAGCTCCCATCAGACTATTTTATGATAATTGAATCATTCTGTAATATGAGTGGCATGTGGATCTCCATAGAAGAGTGTTGGAAAGTTCATTTCCTCAGCAAATTTTGCCTTGAATATTCCAAGTGGATGTTGCCCCTCAGCAGGTGCAATTTCGACAATCTTGTCTTGCAAGTCACGAATGCACTGTGAATCAGTGAATCCATGCACCAATGTCTCAGCAGGTGTTTCATTCTCCAATTCGTCACTTGTATCAAATTCACTAGGATTTTCGAGAGTGTCTGCAGAGTTTCCATCCTCTTCTGCAAGAACAACGTTCCAGTTGTCATTTATACAAATGTTATATGCTTTGTACAGGGCCCTGGAACATAATTCCTTTAATTCTTTCATAACGGCATGCATGAACACTTGGCCTGTCTGATAAGAATTTTTGTATCACAAGCGTCTTTTCAGAGCCACAACAATTATCATTATATTGCTAATGAATTGTGGCAAGGATTTTTGCACAACATCTAACTGAACAAGCACATTAATAACTAATCCTGTTAAGCCCATTTGGGGTCGTTTATAGCCCCAAGGCCTGATTTGAGCAAATGCAATTCACAGAGACACAAGTCTCTCCTCAAGTTTCGTAAGTTCACTTACATCTGGTAGTGGTGTATTACATCTTATTTGGTCAAGGGTTGCAAACTGTGGCAGTTTTCCATTTTCAAGTGACCGTTTGCATGGAAGACGAATTTTTCCACTGGAAAATGGTTTATCGTGCACTGTCAAGCAGACGTATTATGCTTGCAAATCAACCGTGAAAGACTTACTGTTTTTTGAGAAATTCAATTGTTCACAAATTGCACATGAAATGGAAGGAGTGTCTTTAATTTGTTTCATGTAGGTCTGTCTTGCATTTTTATTTCCCAGGGAAGTATGGGTAGAAACTGTTTCCTGGTTTTTATTGGTAGTAGTGCATGGTGTTGCTTCTAGCCCACAAAATGTCACAGTTGCATGACCATTCTAGGATATGCGATTGTACCTTTTTCTGTTCTGTTATGAAAAAAAAAATTTCTGTAGATTGTGATATGTGAGTTTCTCCCTAAAAGAAAGCGTAGCAATGTATTTTTTTCTCTCGTGCATGACCTTTTTCAAGTTGTGGTAACTTACTCTATGTTTCTTTCCCAAGGGCACGATGAGAGAATGGAAATTGGGATGAGTTTCACTCTGACTCAGGTTCTGATAACCTAGTCCACGCTTTTTGTTGAAGGCCTATATGGCCTGATCACAACTGGGAAGAATTTGACGCATAACTTTTTTCAAGTTGTGATAAATTACTCTACATTTTTTGTTTAAGCCCTGTATGGCCTCATCACAACTGTGATGATTTTCACGCGTGGCTTTTTTATTCAAGCCCTATATGGCCATATCGCAACCGGGAGGAGTTTCATTCTAACTAAAAAGCATGCCATGCATATGCAGATTCGATGTGGTTTGGGTGGCATGGACATTCAACCCTGAACCACCGATATGTCCAAGAAAAGGTTCATAATGGATATGTGTTTTATCTGTTTTCAACGATAGGATGTCAATTTTTCGATCATAATTTGAATCAGTAGACCAGGAATGGACAGTGCCATCTGGCAAGGCCGACCAGACCTGGATATTTACTCTGAATATCATAGACATCCATTGAAAACTAAATTTTCAACCCTCCATATGGAAGCACCATGTTTACAAGGTATTCCTGCCAACTTCCAACCGTTGGCATAATTTCTAGGAGATATGGCCAAAGGTGTTGATGCAGGCACCTAAAAGCCTGTTGGTTGCCGCCTATAATTGCATTGCAAAAGAACTGTATAGTGTAAAGCCGCAGCGATTGCACATTAAACTCCACTGCTACCAAACAACAAATTGCATTGAACAGACTATCTCCATAGCTAGACACAACATTTGTTGCCAACTGTAAACCATGGCAATCTATGCGATGCATAATCCATTTCCACTGCGATTCAAGGTCTTTGCAAATGAGGGACAAGTAAATGTGAGGTCCTTCAACATTGCATATGGACATTTTTTTGTACAATAGTGGTTCATAATGACCACTGACAACATTGGCATCATGGAACAAGATGCAATATGGATTGTTAGATGCAATTTTTTTGAATAGTAGATATCTTGTTTTTCTTGTCAATGAACATATTCCAACTGATATATTAAGCCATATAGACAATCACCGTATACAAAATGTATCTCCCCAAATCCCCCTCTCATGTGCAGGCAGAACTGGAGATGCAGACAACCACATCTTTGAAAAATACGTAGAGACATCATGTATTCCATGCAACTGCTGAAGAAAATCAGATTCCAATTCATATTCATAGGGCTCCAATGCCTCAGCGTCGCCATTTTTTAAACAACCGAAGAAATAATCTAGCAATCCATTGCACAACTCGGTCGACGAATACCGGAAATGAAGTAGAACCTAAAATGTATCGAAAAGGCAATCCGCTACAGTATACGAGAATGCATCCAAACTAAAAAGGCCATTTCTATGCAAAACCACGTCAATGCTATCATGTACAATGGACTGTGTATCTATTTCATACGACTCAACATCTATTACTTCTTTCATATTTTGAACTGTGATTTGGGAGTTGTGTGTTAGATACTTTCAGTTTGCATGAAAATAGAGAAAAGGGGAAAAAATAAAAGTAGAAAAAAGAAAAGGAAAGAAAAATAGGAAAACTACAAGCGCGGAACTGGGTACCAATCCCCATATGTATCTTTCAACATTCTTCTTTTCAACTTCAATCCCCCCTAGTCCCCATAGCAGATGATAAGAAAACAAACCCACTCTGTAAAGTGAACCAAACAAAAGAAACAACGCAAATAAATAACACCATGAATTTACTCAGCAGAAAGACAATAGGTGGATGTAATTTTTCGACCCATGGAATAAAAGCATTCCATGCGTCTACACCCCGGCGGATGGTTCCCTCTTCTGATAGCTCTGAACTACTTTTTGAAAACCCCTCTGCATTGCAATTTTTGAAATAGATGTGGATGCGGTAGCCAGCATATGAAGACACATGGTTTCCAGGAACATAAATTAAGAGCACATACAAAGATGGTCTGCAACAGAATTTGGAGGTAGGGACTCCCACCATTGAAAAATAGCAACAACAGGGAAACTTACCCGTCAATGAGGGATGACAAGAGCTCATCCCCAAAAACTGGAAACCGCAACAACAGGTCGAACAACTTGCAAAGTTAAAGAACAACAAACCAGTGAACAACCACGAAGAGGTCCATTTGCAACTGCAGGACCTCAACTTTGCAAAGTTGAATCAAACAAGAACAAGAACCATGGAACGAAGCAACGAAGAAGCATTGACCACTGAATAAGTGATGCCGACCATCAAAAAAATGGAACAAAACTGGATTGCAACGCATCTGTAGAATAATCATTTAAGACTGTCAGACCTGTTAGGTAAACACTTAAGACTGTTAGGACCGTTGAAGGGCATGGCCCTGTGCAAACATTTAAGAAAAAATGTAGCGTGGCAGGCATGTTCTCTCGAAGCACGCAACAATAAACCAAAAATCACACATAGTGATATGCTAGAGAATGTATTCTAGCTAGCAGAAAATGCTAAAGGAAACATTCGAACTAATGCTAGCATTAGTTCACCTTTGACCAATGCATAAGAAAATATATGATTCAAAAAGACCATATATGATCAAATACTTTGGATATGGCAACATACTTAACATTGGGAATAGCGAAGTTGACAATAAGACCTCCAATCCGTTGTCCAATCTGATCTTGACAAACATGGTACTTTCTATTATATAAAAATTGATGTTTTCACTTATGTGGTTCCAACAATAGATAATATGGAAATATTTGTGGTCAATGCACAATCTAATATGAGGTCAACAATTTATTGATCGCTATAGTCCCTCTATGCCTACGGCAGGGACTAACAAAGTCATGCAACCAAATATCTTGGAAAATATTTTAAACTATTATAGAAAAAAAAAAAGCGAAATCATTCCGCTAGTGCTCTAACTAATTTGATTTTAATTGACAATTTAAGTTGTTGATCTTAATAAATTATAAAGTCAATGTAGGAGTGTATTGCATGCTTTTTTTTCTTTTCTAAAGTTCATCCTTTTTGTCGAGTAGACGCACGATTTGCTTGCTTGACTCACGCTCCTCCCAAGGAGGATTTTACTCAACCCCATGCTCACAATAACTATTTTAAGTGACTTCGCACACCTGCCTTCTTACACACACTCAATGATTGGATTTGGAAATACTTGAAAGGAAATAGAAGGTTCATACACAAGGTAAGTTCTAGAACAAGGTGAGTTGATATTAATACCCATGAATATTTCCCAATTTTTTCACCCCTTAGACCCTCCCCTCTCTTTTGGATACGCATCCCCCCATTACTCTATTTGTGTCCACCTGTAGATGGTGTTATCTTTATTTATAATTTTGATTTACAAATTTTACATATTATATTTCTTGGCCCATGGCCATATATCTTATGTAAAATACACACCACTAACTAAACTGGGGATTAAAACAAGGATGTCAAATTCCCCTTCCCTTACAAACTGCATTTTCCTTAGTGAAAATTACCATACATAATTTCATAATTACATACAAAGCTTTTCACAACTAAATACTTGATGCTTTTGCAAGTTCACAACTCCCACAAGAATTCCAACCATCAATCTCTCTCTTCCCCACAACCTGCAAAAACCCAAGGAAGTTTACCCCCTTCACTACTCACAGTGCCTCGGATGTACCACTACCCTTCTAGGGCCCAAGGATATATCAGAAAGGAAGCATATGATATGTGGCTCCACAAGAGTTCCCAACTACCAAAATAGAGTCTTCATTCACTTAAATATACACGTGCACATTCGTCTTTTTTCAAAACTTTCAAAAACTTACAGGTACTCTTCCTACATGGCCTCCTCTTGCTCCCACATGGAATCTTCATAATTGTAGAAATTCCATTGAACCTTTACCAGTCTGATGGATTTGTTTTGGAGTGCCTTGGCTTTTCAGTATAGGATGTGCACTCGCTCCACCCGAAAATATCCTTCGTGCTCCACCGGAATCACAGTCCAATCAATTACATGGTTAGGATCATGTATATACTTATTAATAAAGAAACATTGAGCACATTCTGAATTCTCATGGATGCAGGTAATGCAGGCATGTATGCAACTGGGCCTATCCTCTCTTGGACTTCAAACAACCCATAACATCTTTCTTCCAATTTTGGGAAACTTACCAACTTCAACGAGCTCCTTTTCGCTTCGACTTTTAAAAATACATGCTCCCCCACTTTGAATTCTCTGTGTCATTTTATCATTATAAATCTTTTGTAGGGAGTATTTTGCCTCCTAATGGAATATAGGCACCATGAGTAGTTTTTTTGCATTGGAAATGTGTGTCAAGGAATAAACACGGTTAGGGGGAAATAATGACTATAAGCCCTAATCGAACCTTCTAGAGGTTAAGCACCATGAACACCAACTAGAAATAATGAAATGAGCCCTCTCTAGGGAGTCTTCCAACATCATGGATGGGTCATAGGTCCTTGACCATAATCAATGGAGGGATTAAGAGCCTCTATCACTATACCTTACTTCTCAAGCTTAAGAGCCATGGGAAATTTCTCAAACCATCACATTAGATATATGTGGGTTATCAATTTCCTCCAAGGGTGATATGGGTGTCATGATTAGGTGAGTTGTGCACCAAGAATGGGCCTAGTTCTAACCAAGATCACATGATGACAACAATGGCTTTAGTCAGTTTTAAGGATGGAAATTTATCTCAAACTGTAGAAACTTTGGCGAATCTTATTAGTTCTTAATATGCAAACTATAAAACGTTTGGTGATATTTTTGTAAAAATATTCAAATTTATGAGTATTTTATATAGTTTCTATAAAATTTGGGCTATTTCTTAAGTAAAAAAAAAATTGTTCTATAAAATTTGGGCGAAATTGTTTTTAGAAAAAATGGAAATTGACAAAAAAAAAAAATGGGAAAAAGAATGGAGAAATAACCAGTGGGTGATATATAGCCCCTAAAATTTTCTATGGGAAGTATAACAAGGGCCTTGGGAATTTAACAAAGCTTCTGAAGCTTAAGCATGCCGGAAAATGCATTGAAACACCACATAGGACATTTCTATCATATTTTTGTCCTTTTAGTGGGATATGGTTTCCATTAATTGGTTTTGGGCAATAGTAATGGGTCTAGGGGGCTAAACCATGGTGAAAAGGAAAACAAGAACCTTACATAGGAAATGAACCTCCTAATTTTTTTTTATGGGTTCTTTGACCCCCAAGTGGTATTCTAGGTGTTGTTAGGTATTTTTTCACAAAAGAAATGGACCTAGGAACCTTCACTATACCTTAAAAAGGAAAATAGGTCCCAATAATAAAAACCTCATTTTGAAACATGTAAAACTAAAGGAAGTTTTTCATAATTATTAAATTATATAATAAAAACACATATGAGTTATTAATAATGCATGCACATTATTATGAATTTGTTGCTTTGGTTTTATCTTTAAACTGAGACATACCTCCTTTGGGAGGCCCACATACCTATTCATAGCTGGAGGTATGTCTCATGTAGTATATCCAGTGAGTATACTATTTTACATCTGCTAAAATATAGGGGGTATGAATGTGAATACAAAATTGTGATGACGATGATGAGTAATAAGTACCTTTCCCTGTGGCAAGATTGAAGTAGAGGTCGATGATGTTGGGGCACGTGCTACGCAGAGAGCATAGATTCTTTGTAAAGCTGCGTTCAGCTAGAGAATCGGTCGGCATCCCCACTGTCGTTTTTTATTTCTATCAATTTATTCGTAGTGTCCGATGTCTGCAGATCATCAATTACCGAATCAACTAAAGGAACCTAGTAGAAATAGGAAAACTTAGTAGAAATAGGAAAGTTGGGCAAGGCAATATTAACAGTAGAATTAATATATGTGAATAATTAGGTCCAAAGGTGTACACCTATTGATAATGAGTACAATTAATCACTTTTTAATTTAAAATTTTAATCTGATGGCTAACAATTGAAGATGCTGACATATTCTTAGTCGTCCTCCCAAATCAATGAATGTGATTTCCTCTTCATAACTTCCTTGTATTTTTGAATGCATCCTTTAACCTGTTTACTTTTTAACATTTACCTAATCATATTAAGAAATTACTATAGCACTATATGATTGCCATGTTTAAATGATTAAACTTTGGGATTATCACGTTTGGATTTACTCAGCTGTAAACACTCATTTTCTGGTTGTGCGTTTCATTTTCTGACTGTGCGTTTCATTATCTGTTCCGACCATTAACCTACTGAAAGAAGCTTTAGCATCACCTTTCAACGTTCATCAACCACGATTTTAAGTGGCTGTATTAATTAATTAATGGAAAATGATTTAAACTCACCTGACATTTATACTGTACATTGTCATCCCTCGATATGGACTTCTCAAGCACACAACGTGCTCCAGAAAGACAACACAGCAAACACACAAACCTACATGGGTAGCTTCTAGCATAGTAGCCCACCTGATCATTAATCATTGCTTTTGTGTGTATGGTCCGGTAGATCGAACACGTTTCCGATGTGCATGCGTTGCTTACTTGTTTCCATTTCTCGAATGGAAACGCTTTACTAGATGCCTGCAAAGATGTGTCGTGGTTGCTGTAAAATCCACTGGAATGGATGGACTGCTAGAAGGTGGCGTCAGTCGTGCTTGTTTCTTTCCGCACCGATTGGTTTTTTGGGCTTTGAAGCTAGTGGTCTTCTAATTCTCTGGTCTCTATACTCTTCGCAGCATTCTGACGGCGCTTGGGACGACCCACTAAGGCTCCTTCCGAACCATGGCGGGTGGGGCTCCTCCATTGAGGCCCTGAGGCGCTGGCCCCACTCGAAGACTCTCAGGAAACTTCGCTGGATCGAGCGGCCGGGAGGATCTCGACGTTGTGACGGCGTTGGAGAGTGGAATGACATGCACGTTCCAGGCACATATTTTTATATATTTTTTTATTGGTATATGTACAAATATTTTTTTATTTTATTATTCTTATATGTACGAATAATTATAAAGCATATTTTGCGTTGTGTTTGATAATCAGGGAGATTTTTTCATTTTATTTGTGGAGTTTGGGATTTGGCTAATTAGGGATCAATTTTTCATCTGTTATTGTTATTTTTTCCATAGTGTGGTTTTAAATTTTTGTCTAATTGAAATTTTAGTAGATTTTTTAAGTATCTGGTTTGGTTTAAAATGGGATAAAACTTCTAAAGTAAAATTTTGAAATGTATGAAATTTTAATTCATACTAAATGTATCGAACTTTATCCATTGAAAATTCAAGCTATCCCTAAAAAAATCTGCAAGATCAAACCCATTTTTTTAACAGATATGTTTTCTCCAAAGTTATCCTACTCCCTCTTTTTTTCATTTTAATTGGTTTAATTTTTAAAAATTGATAATGTGATTGTTGTTTATCGGATTTCCAAAAAAATCTTTTGAAATCAAAACTGCTCGTGCTTCATAGTTACCACTATCCCCAATTGTCAAGACCCTGGACAAAGGAAGCCTGAAACACAAATGCCCAGAGCGAAGATCGAAAGAAAAGCAGACATGGCTATGTCGTTCAAACAAATAATTTAACGCAGTCACATTAATCTCTCACAGGCACAGCTTTACTTATAATATGTGTGCCGTCTCAAATCATTCTAGATGAGGCACCATGCAACCGCATGCAATGAATGCGATGGATGCAGAGGAATGTTGAATTCAATGATAAAGATCCCAGTAGTGATCAATGGTTTCGTGGTAATGTTGAATTCAATGATAAAAATCCCAGTAGTGATCACGGATTGAAGCTTACAACAACAAAACAATAATATGTCAGAGAGTTCAGTCTCCATTAATTTCTCTGTGCGGCTTATACCTAATTCATGCTTGCTTACGATTAAATCTTAGGCCGAGAGTTTAAACATTCTCTACACAAAACAATAATATGTCAGAGAGTTCAGTCTCCATTAATTTCTCTGTGCTGTGCGGCTTATACTAATTCATGCTTGCTTACCATTAAAGCTTAGGTCGAGAGTTTAAACATTCTTTACATCGATTTCTTTTATAATTTTTTATTTATATATTCAAAAATAGGATTTTAATTATAAGAATTGTAATTTGACCTTAATAATTTTTTTTACATTTCCTCTTTATTTTCTCTACATTTTTTATATTTTTATTTTATCTATTATTTTTATATGTATTATTTTTTTTTTATAAAAATTAATTATCTATTATTATTTTTTATAAAAATTAAAAAAATAGATATTACTAATACAACCATATTAATAATTAGTTTTTTGAAGAATGAAAGATGATGCCTATATGGGTTTATCAATTATTTTTATTAATGTGGTTGTGTTAGTTAGAACCTCAACATGTTTTTCTATGAAATGTATTGAAAATGTTTTAATTTGAGCTCATGAGGAGTGATTATAATAGTAGAAGGGAAGATTAATGAAATCTTGACATCCAATTTTATTTTTTTAAGTAAGAATTCTATATATTACCTTTCATGGAGAAAAATTATAGTATCAAGAGTGATAGCAAGGATCCGCTTGAGCTGAATTGACCTAAGGGGAAACCAATTCAAACTAGCTTCATCTCTGAATTCAGTATTTAAATTAAACATAGTTTTCTAAATCGCCCCGTGGGGAAACCGATTCGACCATATCCTCCATTAAAACTATAAGACAAAAAAAGAAACTATGTAGAGTAATACAAAAATTGACTATGTTGAGCTTCCAAAAGACTGGAACATTTAACAGAGTAAAACATGCATGATGGCACCAGTAAGTCTGACGCATCTTAAGGACGTGTGTCCTTCTCTGTCGCGGCATCCGTCAAGGTAGCTGGAGCAAGAATCGACTCCGAAGTAGCTAGGGCATCAGTTGCATGTTCTAGAGTTTGCAGTGAGCGGAGCACTATACCAAACACAGATTCAATTTGCTCTGCTCGCTGGTCCAAGTGCTCCATCCAAAAGCGGAGGTCCTCCACGTCCTATATAACCGCAAAGACCAAATCATGTAGTATCTCCACCACACCTCTAATTCCGACGCAAGAAGCACACTTCGAGCTCGGAGGCTCATCCACATGAGGCGCTTCCAATTGAGCATGCAGTTGCTTAGGGTCCGCGTGAGGCACTTCCAATTGAGGATGCAGTTGCTCAAGGTCCGCATGAGGCGCTTCCAAATGAGCATGTAGCTCATCCATCTGAGCAGGGAGCTCCTCCCGGGATGGCACAGTATCTGAAGGTGGCGAGGGGGCTGAGGGAGACGGGCTCGTCGGGTTGACCAAGGCCTGTTGAGAAGACGAGGCCATATATGGGATTGGGCCCGAAGCATAACCAAGAGAATTTCCTTGGAGGTCAAACCACTCCACATGACATGCCCATGGCGAGGACAGAGGTGGGAGACCACTCTGGTTTGGGGATGAATGGACTGATGAAGGGGGCGAGGAGTTGGGCAATGGAGCAGGGATAAGCAAATGTCGACAAGTAATGGCCACCTTGTTTTGGGACCAAACAAGTCATCTCTTCAGCTTCCCGTGGAGCCGAGGCATGGCGAACTATGAATGAAGGTGAGGCAGAGACGAGAAAGGGAGGGCTTGAGTGAACTACAGGTGGGATGGCAGAGAACAAATGCAAAGGATGGGAGAGAAAAAATGGTGCAAAGGTCGTCAGGCAGAATGCCATAAAAGAAGAGTCGGAGGAGGAGTTCCCATGCGTAGTGAGGTGATGGTCTGCAACAATCCTCCATCTCTAAGATGAAATCACCATAGGGGACACACTCACAGTAATGAAGGTGATGAAGTCGCAGTAATGAAGGTGACAGAATCACATCGGGGGGAATTAAATGGAGGGGAGGGCGAGATGCGTTGGTCACGTGGTCTATGGAAAGGTGGCATTCATTGTCATCTCCCATTGACACGTGGACCCTGCTAGCACTCCATCTAGGGGAAATCTTGACATCCAATTGATTAGTGAAATATTCATAAAAAAATTATAGTTGCAGAAAAATATGAAACTATGTTGTGGAAAAGATGTCATTTTGTTATTATAGATATGATTAATTGCTACAATATAGATAAGATTCATAATTTTCATAAAAATTAGGTTCCAATAGCATAAATGCAAAATCAAACTTCTATATTACTAAACAAAAACTCTCTAAAATTTTATTTCAAAAATAATTATTAAAAAAAAGTTCACTTAAAAAACATTTTTTTAATATATTTTTGTAATTGCTCAAAACCAACCACTTATAAAAGCCTATGGAGAAAGTTTTACATTTAATGTAAGATTCATTACTCTGAATATAACATTCAACATGGAAATTAGTAACTATAGGTATATCAATGTATGTGGAGCATTATGATCAATAACCACATGTCTATCAATCTATCTATATTAGTGATATTAGTGGATAATATGATCAATAACCATATCTGTATCAATCTATCTATATTAGTGAATAAATTGTAAAATCTATCTATGTTAGTGGATAAATTGTAAAAGAAATCCATAGCTTTTACAAATCATTAAATTTATGTATCAATAATATATATATTATTTTGAAATTCATAAAAACATTTAGAGATTAAATTATTTATATTTAAAATCTAAAAAAATAAATATTGATATATGATAAGAGTGATCGCTTTTAATTTGCAATGATATAAAATGATTCTCACTTAGTAATCAGCAATGAATTTTTAATTTAAATTTTTTTTTCAACGAAAAAAATTTACTAACTTTTTATTAACGACTAAAGGGAACTTGACCTTGAAGGACAATGAAGGCTTCATATTTGATACCTCATTGCGACAGTGACAAATCTCACTCTTAGAAAGGGTAGAGATGGGCAATACAGACTTCAAAATGGTTTCAAAAGTCTTCTCGATGATGATTTCACAAGTCTTCTCGATAATGGTTTTTGGAGCTTGCGTGGTAACTACTC
>JZKD02S1568116.1:164892-185937 GCA_000966675.3 Picea glauca
TTATACCAACTTATATTGTGATAGTGCTTTCACCATTTACTACTTTTTGGTTTCCATTTCACTCATCCTGAAAAACTGAAAATGGAATAAAAAATACAATGTCCCTAAAATTTTATCACATTGTTTAGTAAGGGTGAAGACTTGTTTTACACGCATCACTTATTTTTCTGCGTAGTTTCAATTCATTAATTTGCATGCGATTATTGAGCAGTTTCTAATTGGAAATTTAAATTGGCTTTCTCCCGTCGGCTTGTTGCATAGATTTAGAGCTTGAAAAATTACTCTCATTGGAATGGAGATAATTGAAGCAGCAATTGTTACCTTATCAAATTTGTTTCTCCCCCGACTAAACACGAGTTTTTTGATACAACTTTAGATATGGTGTTATATTGGTTGCAATTCTTAGCAAGATGTTTCTTGTTAATGTTGCACTCTTTCAGATCAAAATGTTGCATGGGCGTTGTAATAGGTTTGATGTAAATTTTTGTTATATTTTCTTCCTAACTATTATTTGAAATAACAATATTCTTTTTCTCAGACTTTTTCTCAGACTTATTTTGAAATAAATCTTAATCAAACAATATTTTTTTCTAATGTTTATTTTGAAATAAATCTTAGTTTGTGAGATTATTTTTAATGACTTTTTGTTATATTTTTTTAATTATTATTTGTATGTGATAAATATTAATAATATCTTTTTTCAAATTTATTTTAATACTTCATCATTTTAAAAAAATCTATTAAAAAAATAGTTATTTAGTTTACATTTTTTTCCTTCCCTAATCATATATTTTAAGATAAACACTATGTGCCTGTCCATATCTATAATGTTGATGATATCAAAGAATAATATCAAAAGAAGAGAGGGTATTCTCAAAAGCCAACATTATTTGGAAATGTCAAATCCTCCTCTTTTTAAATATGATATTTCCATATTGACATATTCATACCGACTGCTGCTCCCGCTTCCTCGGGCGGCACCCCTGGTTGAGGAGTTATTCGGAATGCTGCCAAAATGTCCCCGTTCTACTCTATTGGGTATGTAGAGGACCAGTGGATCCTTTGGCATCACTTGCGGAGGCAAACATTGTCTAGCTAGGATCACAAACTGTCTGGATACGGGTATGTCTGTCTCTCCTCTCCAAATATGAGGGTACGGATATGTTGGACCTCAACCTTGTTGGTCCCTCGACCTCCTAACGTCGGTCGAGTAATAAATTACTCTCCCGATGGTCGAGCGACTTCAAACTCCCCGTTCTACGCAACAATAACTGAAGTCCCGGATATCTAGGGAATTGAAAGGAATAATTACGTCCTCATCACCTTCTCATATTCCTAGTTTCCAGTCAAATCCGATTCATACAATGTCCTGAATCCCGGTTCACACCGACATGACCATTAGCTTTGAGAGTTTAATTTTTTAATTTAAAATTATTTAGATAAAAGTTATTATTAAATTAATAATTTTGGATTTGATAAAACATGAAATGATTTATTATTAAATTAATATTTTTTTATATTCTTATATCATATTTTATTATTATTACCACTCAATTAAGTATGTTTTAGAATTTTAAAGTTTTTATACCTTGTGAGTTTTGAAAAAATTACATATGTTTTGTAATTTAGGGTTTTTTTTTTTATGTGGATATGAACATTGACAAAATAAAGGTTGTGATAATTAAATCCAAAAGAATTATCTATCATAATTTTATTTATGACAACAATAATTTGGAGGAAGTGTTTTCCTACAAATATCTTGGAATAGATATCCATCACAAGTTCAATTGGAACTATATCGTTGAAAAAAAGATAAATGAAGGGTGGGAAGCTTATTATGGACTCAAAAACTTGGAGAAAGATATAACATATCCAAAATAATTTTATAACTTACAATCTGAAAAGTAAGCGCAATACACCATATCCTATCCTCCTCATAGAAGCAATCATTTCCCCTATTGAGAGCATTGCTATGATTAGATATCTAACCTACAAGAACAAGATAAACAACATGGATGACAAGAGGCTCCCCTACAAGAACAAGATAAACAACATGGATGACAAGAGGGAATGACATAAAGATGTCAAATGTTGGCTAAATCATTGGAGAATACAATAAGAAGTCATCATGCAAAATATACATAATATTACAAATATTATCACTTCTAAATTTAAGGACAATATGTAGTGTGATAAAGAATTAGTGGATAAAAAGAAATTAAGATACTACAAGGAGGTGGTCAACCCTAATTTAGAAGATCAAAATTATCTCTTAATTTTGAGAAGTGAAACTGAGGGTTGGATAACTCCCAAAACATCATGGGAGGAGAGAATCTTTCACCTTTGTGACACTAAGTGGGTAGAAGATGAAAAACAAATCCTCTTTAAACTATATACAATTATCATCTTAAAACATTTTCTAAAAACAGATTTACTGCTATATTTTCCCTGGTTGAAAATGTGTTCTTGGATGATCCATCCAACTCTATATTTGAGTTAAGAATTTCTCCATTATATTAAAAACGGAAATAGAGTACAAAGAATAAACACTTTGTGGACAAGTGAGAGTTGAGTTAAGAATTTCTCCATTATACTAAAAACGAAAATACAGTAGAGACCAAACACTTTGTGGACAAGTGAATGTGATTAGCGATGTTCCACTAACATTAAATGTATTCTGTAGTGATTAAATTCAAACAATTCCCCTGAATTTGATAGACATCTATATCCTATGTTCCACTAACATTATTTCGAAGACACTTATTAATGCTACTAACGCCCTCACACAACAATTTTCAATTGAACAAACATTTGATTTCACAGACCATCTCTCAGTGGTTTGAATCCAAAGATTCCACTGGCTGAAAAATAACAAATATAATACAATAAATATTTGGCTGAAAAATAACAAATATAACACAATAAAGTGTCTCTACAATAATGGAAATAACCCATCTGAAGAAAAACAAATACCGTAGTAGCTACATGATGACAATGATAGCCAAAGTAAAGAGAAGAGTTATCAATCCATATCCATAACTTATCCATGTCATTCTCTGTATCCATAGCGTTTAGAGTTGTTACCGTTAGCGGCTACAAACAACAGTAAGTCTGCATAGCGGTCATGAGAAGACCCAAAAACGCAGCGAGCGGAGCTATGAACTTCCAACTCGACACATACTCATAAACTCCACAAACCTTCCTTGCGATTTTCTTCTTCCAATAGCTTTTTTCGAACCATTCACTGAATGTCTGAAAGAGCTCGCTATGAACTTTGATCAGGCTGCCTCTAAGGAAGGGCTGGCGCAGGTCGTGCCACATCTGGGCCATGCACTCATCCGTTAAGCTGAAATAACCTCGAGAAATGAGTTGTCGATCCACAAGTAAGCGAACGTCATGAGGAGACTGGACGAGGGTGCCCATGAGGGCAACGTAACAGGTCACGTACTTAGGACGGAGGGCGTCGTTGAACTCCAATGCCATCATGAATCCCCTTCGACTCTTCCCCTCACGAAATCCCGATAGGCGATTCCGCGAGTGATCCAACGGCCCTGGCTGGCTCGGATCAACGGCTCTATCCCTCCTGAGATTTTAACCTCTCGGGAATACCTGCAGTATCTCCCCTGCACCTCTACGAGATCTAACGGCTCACAAAAATTCATGAAACCTCCTCAGAAAATTTCGACCGTCTATCTTTCCAGATGAATTCTGCGAAATGAACCAAGTACTCCTCCATGAAGACTTGTTCACCTGTGGCTCGAAACTTATGACACCTTCTTGAAAACTTCCAGTCACAGCTTCCCTGCTCTGCTCTTCAGCAATTTCGAAGGCCTTATCCCTCCTGAGCTTTCCCAACTCTGAATCTTGGAAAATACTCTTACGCGCACTCCTTGCAGCAACCTCCAAACACTTCAAGTGCTTGAATCCTTTCAACTCTGCACACACCTACAGCAGTAGTCCTTCAGCTCTTACTCAGGTTCGCAACCCTGAACTTCACTCGGCCTGCGCACTCCTTGCACGGCTCCTGTGCCCAACTGCACCTGTTGAGTAAATGAGAACAAAAGCTATCCCGATCTGAACCCTTTGTCAACGCACTCCTTGCGGACAACTTCGACTGCACTCCTTGTAGGAACTCTGGCTCAGATTGAGAACAATTGAAACTCATTCCTTCTCCCTTTCAGACTTCAAAATCAAACATGAAATCATATACACAACATATAAAGCAAATGTATAACAGGAAGCAAACATTCATGAGCATATCATTCAGCATCAATACACAGAGAACAACACAAAACCACGAATTTGAATCAATTTCTTTCTATTAATCCAAATGTTTGTACATGGGTGTTCTTACACAGCTCTCTGCATGCTCTCCTTCTCAATGCTTAGAATAATGTTACAATACACAATGAGGGTGTCTATATCTTGTTTCCCTCTTGCGCTCTCAAACAGTCTAATCTAGAATTAAATTCTATCTACCTGCATTAACCACTTTAAATGCCTTCTACCTACTAAGGACGAGAGCAATCGCTCAAGGTCCATTTACATTATACAAGTGCGCCTTCTCTTAATGGCTCATTTAAGATCGCGCAACAACTTCAAGGCAATTTCAAAATGTGTGTTGGCGCTTGTCCAGCTATCCTTTGGCTTTCGCGCTGGCTCGCTTGATGGATTAGCAATGCTCCTGCATCATACTCCTCGGCTTGAAAAATTTCATGGGCTCCTGTCCATGAGCTCCCGCACGGTCTGTCCATGCTTCTGGATTTCTGCTTCGGTCTCCCAGCTGGCATCTTCAACTGGATGGTTCTTCCACTTGACCAGATACTCAAAGTGTTGCTTTCGCTTGGTTCTCTTACTCACTCTCTTGTCTAGTGAAAATATTTATGTCTTTTCTTCACTGTATCCATCATCGCTGCGCTAATCCCACTGAAATTCTTGATGAACTTTTGATAGAAACTAGCCAATCCGTGAAAACTTCTCACCTCGAAAATATTTCTCAGTGATGGCCAATTCTTGATTACCTCCACCTTATCTGGATCCATCCTCAACTCATCTGTTGAAATAACAAACCCCAAGTAAATGAGCTCTGTCTTCATGAATGAGGATTTCTTCATGTTTATCAACAGCTTCTCTTGCTGTAACTTCTGCATCACTGTAGCCAAATGCTTCAGATGCTCTACCACTATCTTACTGTAAACCAGTATGTCATCTAAATACACAATGACAAAATTTTCGATGAACTCCCTTAGGACTTCATTCATCAACCTCATAAAGGTACTAGGCGCATTTGTTAAGCCAAATGGCATAACAAGCCATTCATACAACCCCTCGTTTGTTTTGAATGTTGTCTTCCATTCATCACCCTGTCTCATGCGGATCCGGTGATAACCACTTTTCAAATCAATCTTTGAAAAATACTTTGCTCCACTCAAGCAATCCATTAGATCATCCATCCTCGGCAATGGAAATCTGTACCTGATGGTTATCTTATTAATTGCCCTCGAGTCAGTACACATCCTCCATCCTCCGTCTTTCTTCGGACTGAGTACTGTTGGAACAACACATGGACTCAATCTCTCCCTAACCAATCCTTTGTCCAAGAACTCCTGGACTTGCCTTTTAACCTCTTCATTCTCTTGCGGTGTCAATCTGTACATGGATTTGTTTGGAAAACTGGCTCCTGGTATGAGATCAATATGATGACTCACACTTCTAATCGGTGGCAACGAACGAGGTAGTTTGTCCACTATTATGTTAGTGAACTCTTCCAATAGTTCCTGAATCTCCTATGGTAAATCATCTACCCTTGTGCTAGTCAACACAATCCTTGGTTTTCTGACCACAGTGAACTGTGGATCCTCCTTCTTCTTAACCTCTGTAAGAAGTTCCTTCCCACTCATGAGAAGTACTGTGTTGCTTACTTCTATCTTCACCTCCTTATCCTTTATTGGAAGAAACATGTGTTTCCTCCCATTCTTCTCTAGGGTGTATGTGTTCATTCTCCCATCATGAATCACATTCCTATCATATTGCCATGGTCTACCCAGCAATAGATGACAAACATCCATAGGAATGACATCACATAAGATCTTGTAATTATATCCTCCTATATTGAACTCAACTAAACATTGTTTAGTGACAATTACCTGGTGTCCTTTCTGTAGCCACGAAACTCTGTATGGGCTTGGATGATCAGTCGTCTCCAGCTCCAGCTTCTCTACCATCTCTGTAGAAACGAGATTATTTGTGCTACCACTGTCTACAATGACCTTGCATACCCTATCCTTGGTCTTGCAAGCAGTCATGAAAAGTCTGGTCCTTTGGACTGAACTTTCCACCTCTTTCTCAGGTGTCAAAAGGACTTTTTTCATCATCAGTGATCTTTCGCCTTCAACGTCTTCTGCCTCAACATCCCACCTCTGTGCCTCGGGCAATGCGAGCTTATCTAATTTCTTTCTTTTTATCTGGACACTCATAAGACTTGTGCCCATTCTTTCCACATGTGAAGCATGTGATTACTCCACCTCTTCCTCTTCCTCTACCTCTAATATGAGGAAAAGTGTTGTTGTCAGCATAATCTCCTCTCTGCTCAGTATGTTGCCCTCTTTGTTCAACATATGGCCCTCTCTGTGAGGTCCCACCCCTCTCAATTCGAATCTGAGGTTTCTTCCAGTCCTCCTTGGATTTCTGGTATTTATCCCGGGCAACTGATTTGCCTCTAGGCTGACTTTTGCCTAGGCCCCTCTGACTCTGATTTCGGCTCAGCTTCTCCTCAGCTTTCAGAGCCATCTAATAAGCATCTTCCACCGTTTAGATGGTTACCATGCTCATCTCATTCTGGATATCATATCTCAGGCCATTCATATATCTGACAACTTTTTCATCATCGCTCTCCCGATGACCCGCCCTGATGTTTAGTTTATAGAATTCCTCAGTGTATTCTTTCACTGTTATCAACTTCTGTCTCAGGTTCTGCATCCTCCTGAACAGAGTAATTTGATAATCCCTGGGGATGAATTTCGCTTTCATCTTCACGATCATTTTGTCCCAACTCTTGATCTTCTGCTTGCCCTTACAGCGTCTGTTAGCTTGTAGTTCATCCCACCACAATGTTGCATGTCCTTTCAATCTTGTGATAGCATGTTTGACCTTCTTGTCCTCCTCGACATCTTCATAGTCGAAGTATGTGTCTAGAGCTCTAATCCAGTCTAGAAGATCCTCTGCATCCAATTTTCCCTCATAAACTGGAATGTCCATCTTTGCTCTTGCACCCATCCTGGCAATAGCTCTGATCAAACGTTCGTTTGATGCATCTTCGGCTGCAACTTCTTCTTCTCGTTCATCCTCAGCTTTGCTCTTGGAATCGCTCAGATCCCCCGCACTGACTGTGTGTCTTTGCGTTGTCTCCATGTCTTCGAGTCTAGCTCGTAGATCACGCATCTCTCTTTCTATGACTGGATCTGTCATCTGCCTGCCTCTTCTTCTCGGCATTTCCCTCTCCTCTAGATTGGGTGTCTGCATGTCCCTTCTTCTAGGTGGCATGGTGAATTCTTCTTTCTCTGCTACAGAAAGCAAAGAATCTTTCTATGCTCTGATACCAAACTGATGCAGTCGCGCTCACAAGCACGCCCGCTCACAGGATCCTCTCTCCTCTACTAGCCTGAAGAAATCTAAGGCTCTTCTATTTCCCTATCGGGAAATTTGCACCCACAACAACCTTCGTGGGATCCCTTCTTCGAACTTAGGAGATCAAAATTCGCGACTTCGCGAATTCAATAGTCAAGCGTAGGCCTCTCGAACCCTCGAGACCCGACAACAATCAACGCTGACCTTTTCCTATCAGGGTTTCTCCTATCGTGATTTTGCCACTCGCGATATCAAACAACTCACTTTACCGACTTCCGACTCCCGATATGCCAAAACCCCGACGCACGTGCGAGTTGACTATTCAATGGTCCCTTACTCCATCGGCATTTCGAAGTTTGCGGGATCGCGAATCCTGATGCGATCTTTTCGGCACTTCACCCTACGAAATTCTGAAACTTGTGCCACCTGTTCACTCCACTAATTCCTATGGTCCCACACTGTTCCCTTAGCCGTCGGGATATCGTGTTTCACGATTTTGCGATTCCCATTGCCCAACCTTCGACTCTTCCCCTCACAAAATCCCGATAGTCAATTCCGCGAGTGATCCAATGGCCATGGCTGGCTCGGATCAACGACTCTATCCCTCCTGATATTTTAACCTCTCGGGAATACTTGCAGCATCTCCCTTGCACCTCTACGAGATCTAACGGCTCATGGAAATTCGTGAAACTTCCTCAGAAAATTTCGACCGTCTATCTTTTCGAATGAATTCTACGAAATGAACCAAGTACTCCTCCACGAAGACTTGTTCACCTGCGACTCGAAACTTACGACGCCTTCTTGAACACTTCCAGTCACAGCTTCCCTGCTCTGCTCTTCAGCAATTTCGAAGGCCTTATCCCTCCTGAGCTTTCCCAACTCTGAATCTTGGAAAAGACTCTTGTGTGCACTCCTTGTGGCAACCTCCAAACACTTCAAGTGCTTGAATCCTTTCGACTCTGCGCACACCTGCAGCAGCAGTCCTTCATCTCTTACTCAGGTTCGCAAACCTGAACTTCACTCGGCCTGCGCACTCCTTGCACGACTCCTGTGCCCAACTGCACCTGTTGAGTAAATGAGAACAAAAGCTATCCCTATCTAAACCCTTTGTCAACGCACTCATTGCAGGAACTCTGGCTCAGATTAAGAAACAATTGAAACTCATTCCTTCTCCCTTTCAGACTTCAAACTCAAACATGAAATCATATACACAGCATATAAAGAAAATGTATAACAGAAAGCAAACATTCATGAGCATATCATTCAGCATCAATACACAGAGAACAACACAAAACCATGAATTTGAATCAATTTCTTTTTATCAATCCAAATGTCTGTACATGGGTGTTCTTACACAGCTCTCTGCATGCTCTCCTTCTCAATGCTCAGAATAATGTTACAATACACAATGAGGGTGTCTATATCCTGTTTCCCTCTTGCGCTCTCAAACAATCTAATCTAGAATTAAATTCTATCTACCTGCATTAACTTCTTTAAATGCCTTCTACCTACTAAGGACGAGAGCAATCGCTCAAGGTCCGTTTACATTATACAAGTGTGCCTTCTCTTAATGGCTCATTTAAGTTCACGCAACAACTTCAAGGCAATTTCAAAATGTGTGCTGGCGCTTGTCCAACTATCCTTTGGCTTCCGCGCTGGCTCGCTTGATGGGTTGGCGATGCTCCTGCATCAGTTATTCACAAATTCTATAAAAAAAATTACATATTCGGAAAGATAATTCAATTTCCTACATTTCATCTTCTTATATTATATTCAAATTCATTGTGAAAGTACCTTGAAGAATCCATCCAAGTTAAAAAAATTGTTGTTTTTCCATGTTTGCATTGCGACTAACACGTCATAAGATACCATCATTAGCTTGCACAAGCCCTTAGTGAATCCTTGTGGCATAATGGTTATAACTTGTAGGAATCAAGTTCTACTCTTTTGTGTCTACACAACTTCTCTTCCCACCTACAATGAACTTGAATGTTACTATGCTCTCTAGAGTCAACATAAAACACACCATCATTATAAATGCATCCTATTGTGTCAATGCCATTGATAAATTGGCATGAAAGGAAGGAGCAAAGTTCAAACACTCCTTTCAAAATAGAGTTTACCAATTAACTGAAACTCAAAGTGTTATCCACTAGTTGTGGTGAGTATGTGTAATACTAACTCTGATTTATACAATGGTAAATTCATTTTTATGGATACTGGCCCTATCCCATGTTGAATATTTTGGTTTGAAGATTTAGAAACATCCATATTCATTGGAAGTGTGTTTTATCATAGGGAATTTGAAATATCTATAATTTTGAGCACACAAAATCATGTTCATCTATATTCAACATACATGTTTTTTTATCACAAGAATCTACTATATACTTTTATTGTCCAAAATCATTTGTTCTATTGTGTGAAAGTAACATAAAGTTTAAAGGAAATATAAATAACCTCTTCTTAGGCTTACTGAAATCCCATGAGTCTAATTTTGTTCTTTCTACACATTCTAATGCAACTTGATAGGAGGGATCATTTTGGGTTTAAAAAACAAAAGTTTCTCTAAAGAAGGGCAATGCAATATTTTACTTAAATCATTGACATCCCTAATTTGGAGCTACTTCTATTGTGGATCAAACGAAGAATGAAGAAGCAAGGTAAGAATTAAAAGTTTCATGTGTTCGAAAATTGGGATGCAAAAGTAGTGAATCCATGAAAAATTACATCCCTAAAAAGTTTAATGGTCTTCCTTAAATAATGTTTTCTGGTGATGGAAAGAAAATGTTGTTGGTCCAATATTTGTATAAGGGCTATATCAACCTGAAATGAAAATTTGAAATTTTATGTATCTAAGTCAAATGTTGATGTAAGCCCCAATGAGGTAATTATACTCCCATAATTTAAATATTGAATGGTTTGTGGTAAACAAAAAAACCATTTTTCATGATAGAGGAAGGTTTGTGGCCAATTAGAAACACTTCATGTAATGTATGGTTCGTGGTAAGCTTAAACTGCTTAACAATTGTAGTGAGTAAAATGATGTAAAACTAAGAGGATGTGATGGTTGAGGGTACCACAAAAAACTAGAAGATGTAATGGTTGAGGGTGAACCAAAAAAACTATATAACTAATTATATACACATTATACCCTATGTATATACATATGTCTTGAGAACTTCCTTTGCCATGGCAGGGGAGGAGACCACCACTGTAGTTTTCATTCCGAGAGAGAGACATGAGAGGCCCGTATTTTGCAGCAAGGTGGAAGAGAGATTCGTTGGGCTTCTTACCCAACTGCAATAGATTTCCCACAAGCAGCCATCCCGAAGGCCCGGGAGGAAGCCTGGAATATGTCCTCCTCCACAAATCCAATACCAAGAATACGATGGCGGAGGTGATCCCCAGCACAGAATACCATAATACCCCTGCAATATCCATTGGGACCGAATATAAGGTCAATTGGCAACCGTGCAGAGCAAAGAGAGATACAAGTACATATACTTTCGTGTAAATCAAATCATCACACAAATAATTTTTATAACAGAAAACTGCGAATGGAATATGATCCTCACGGAGGTGAAATATAACACAGAAAAATGAGTATGTGAGGGATATCTCCCACTAATTTCTCAACCAAGTCATGTGTATAAAGCAGAAAAAAGCGTATAGAACAGATTTCTCGCACAGGTTATATCTGAAGCAGAATCATGCGTATGGGAATTCTCACACAGGTTTTATAGATATAGGTTTCTCAAACAAGTCATATATAAAATAGAAAAGCACATAGTTTTTATGATAAAATTTTAGTAATAATTAAGATGGGATATTGGCTTTTAGGGGAGAAGTTCTTATTGCCTTTTAGTTTAGTTTTTTTAAGTAAATTTGAAAAAAAAAATTATAAGTAGTTACAAAATTATCTTTTACCAAAAAATCATGTTAACAACAAATGACTTAAATGGGTTTAGAAAGAGTGAGTATACCCCTTTTATTGACATAATATTAACCCATGCTAATTTAACAACTTTAAATAACAAAGCATTTTTTTTTCTTAAAAAAATGTGATAAACCTGATACACATAAATGTATACAAATGTATAGAGTTTATTCAAGATGAGTGTAATATATCATTATTCACTCATAATAATAATAAATCTCTATGTATACTCATTTTCTATAACAGAAATCATAAAAAATTAAAAAAAAAATAAAAAAAAATTTGAAGATTAATGTTTTTTTAAATTGTAAAGTCATGAATTTGATAGGAAAATTTATTATAAAATATAAATGTCATGATTAAATAAATATTTAATACCTTTAAATAAATAAATGAATGTTTAATATAAGCATTTTTTAATTGTAAAAAAAACTTGCAATATAATATAATACTAAAATAATCACATCTACTCAATACTAAAATAATCACATCAATTGAACATTTTTATATATAAAAAAAAAAATCCTAACTAAATGTGTACTTAAACACTCTACATTATTTATGCAACAACCCCACCTCAAACTTCTTCATAAAAAGCTCCACCATTATTAGCTTTAACATTTGATTAAAAAAAACAATTACTTTTCTTTGTACCATCTAACATGGGGATTTCTTTCTAGAAGAGCTCCACTACTAATAGCTTCAACATTTGGTTCAATAAAATACAGAATTTTTACATTCTTTATTTAAAAAAAAAAAAAACCACCTCAAACTTCTTCATAGAAAGCCTCCATTATTATCTTCAGCTTTTGTTCCAACCAAAAAACAAAATTTATGTATTATTTAAGCAACAGTCCACACAAACTTTTTAATAGAAAGTTCCATCATTATTAATTTCAACCTTTGATAAATAAACAATTATTTTTCTTTGTACCATCAAAGATGGATTTCTTCATATAAAGACCCCACCACTAATAGCTTTAGCTTTTGGTCCAAAAAAAACAGAACTTCTCACAAAGATTCCTCTACTACTCTCGGTCTATCATTTTTTCTTTTGTAGACACCGTGTTTCAGAGTTTTGTCGGTCTTAATCAGGCCATCTAGACGCACGTGAAAGAAAGACTTTTAGTGAACCGCCAACCAGTCCCAACTTTATTGACAATTCAGTGGATTTGGATGTTTATGTGGATAGTCATCCAATTAGATAGGGATAAAAGACAATGAAGAGCTCCACCACAAACAGCTTCATGTTTTGGTCAAACAAAAACAACACATTGATAAAGAGATATTTTTTCCCTCACCACTCGTTAGAGATATTGTTTATCTTTCCAATAAAATTAATATTTTAATATATTATTAAAAAATAAATAATTTAATAAATATAATATAGTAAAGAATGGTTGGATCTACAGATTTGAGTGGTTAAGTTTATATAATCTAAATGTTTCATGGGTTTTTCAACACACTAAATCCATTTATACATTCAGAAAATAGAGATTTTGTCAAAATTTACTTCGATATATTGTAACTCATTTTACAAGATGAAATGTTTTTAAAAATTCAATAATAATTTTAATAGTTGATTAATATTAACCAATTCATTAAAAGTAGATAATAAACTCTTATTCAAGCCATCCAGGACGCTACATTTATCATTAATTAATCGATTTGGATGATTGTGTGGATGATCATGACATATAGAGGGATGAGGTTGGTTCCCTCTTCCCCTTTACCACCAACCCATGTACAAAGGATCATTACATTTGAATTATTGGAAGTTGTAAAAATTGAGAGTCTTGGTTATATTTATTAGTTAAATAATTGAATTATAGGTGTATATGACAAATTTTATTGTTGTGCTTTATTTCTATCATCATAAGGCTTAGGGATGGCCAAATGAATGTCCTACCACTAGCTTTCATTATGCAAACTCAACAAGAATTTTATGTTAAAGCTCATACCAATGGTATTGATCATGTCATTGTAGATTCCTCACAAGTTTGTTTTGAAAGTCTAGCACGAGGTACTAAGATTCATGTTGATGACATTTCTATTAAAATTTTTGTAAATACATTATTGTTTGTGATGGTTTGAGGTGTGAAACCTTGTTAGGTTACTTTGTAGATAGATGGTCCCCCTTGAGCCTATCATCAAGGCCCAGGTTAAAGAAGCTTGAGATCCATATAGTTCGATTTGAACGACCACGAGGAGCCTATGATCCAGGTGGATATCGGTGGCCACCCACCTTTTCCAACTGGCTCAAAACATTTTTCTGGCAATTTTGACAATTTACTATTTTTAGCAATTTTAACTTCTGGGGCCGTTTTGAGGGCCTAAATGAAAGTTTTTAGGGATCAAGTTTTTCAATGGTATTTGAAGACAGGATTGATTCCCCAAAATGAATCCTTTCGATGATACCTTTCCAACGGGCTATCATATGCCTAAAACATAAATGGTATGCAAAAGTTACAACTCCGAGAAGTTGATGTACTAACTTACCCAGACGGGGCCCACATGAATTTTGGCGCTTCATCTCCTAGGGTTAGGTTTTTGGATGTCTAGGGTTTTTGACATTCCTGTTTATTTTAAAAATGCCTTCAAAGCCTCATTGTAATCATCTTCTTGCGAATGAGCGCAACTGTCACATCTCTTCTCAGAGATAAGCCGTCACCATTCCAACAAGCTTGTTTCCGTTGCATTTTACAGTTTCAACTTATTTTCTTATTGAATAGAAAACCAATTTTATTGTATCTATGTTATTTTGTGTTAAGCACCTGTTAATAATCTGTAGTCATTTCGTTATGCTCATAAAATCCGGATCAGTGGTATCAAAGTGGTCTTCTCCTTGTCGTCTTAATGCATGTCCCCAACGAGGTCGGAGTACAAAGAGTTGGGTCTTGATCTTGTTTCTCTTGAAAACAAAAGCTCTCGCACGCCCAAGTGACCTCTCATGGAAGGAGAAAAGAAAGATGACGAGACATGAGATCCTTTCAAACTGTTGATTGAGGAAGCCCTCACACAACAAAGGAACAAGATGATGGATAGTTTTGCGCAAATCCTTCGGTGGCTACCAATAGGTGACATCTTCTTTGAGCGGAGGCCCTGTCCCCTTCAAGGTACAAATAAACTTCGATATTCATATATTTGAAGGTCAGATAGATGTAGATGTTGTAGACAAGTGGTTGAGTCTACTAGAAGGGTTTTTTTATGTCCATAACTTTTCAAATAGAGAAAAGATTACTTTTGCACTCCTCAAAGTCGTTCCCCATGTGAAAGATTGGTGGGAAACTTTCTGTGAGAAAAAGGAAATAGAGGAACCCACATTATTTACAATCACGGTCACCTGAGAATCCTTCGGGGATGCTATTAAGGAACAATACTACCCTGTCGGAAGTTATGACGACTTGTATACCAAATGGACCACATTGCGTCAAGAAAGAGACCAAGTAGTGCCAGATTTCACAAATATCTTTCATACCTTGCGCACCAAGATGGGTATAAAAGATTCAGAGTGACATCTGGTGCTCAAGTATCACAACACTCTGCATAGATATATCCAGACTGAACTGGAGTTTATGGAAATCTCATCCTTGGGTGCGACCTACCAATATGCCGTCAAAATACAATAGAAGCTCAAACAAAAGACACGATAATTTGGGCTTGGGAACCCCACAGAACAAAATCCAGGAAAGGGCGGCCCCAACCCACAGAACAAAGGACGGAGAAAATATGGAGGGTATCAGGACTACCAGTCCAAGACGCAAGCAAAGAAGGACACCGGAAAGACAAAGAAAGATACCGAGAAGAGGTGTGACTTCCATAAGAACCCTTGGCATAACACTGTTGATTGTCGCTCAAATCAGTCATTGGTGGTCGAAGTGAAAGCATATGAATCAGATGCGGGTTCAGACTATGAGATAGAACTAGAAAGAGGAAGATGAATAATTGATGCGGAACCCAGTGCCACCGTTGCTACCACCAAGCTCCAGCCTGGTGAACCAGACGAACCAGAAGAAGGAGAATGCCTCTTCCATTCAAAGATGTGGGTAAAAGGCACCCCACTCCACTTCATCGTTGATAGCGGTAGCCAAAAGAACCTCATCTCAGCAGAGGTTTTCAAGCGGTTGACCCTGCCGACAACGCCACACCGACAACCCTACACCATTGGATGGATTCGCCAAGGAAGCGATCTCCGCATCAACCGACAGTGTCGACTGTCATACGACATCAAGCCCTTCAAAGATGAGGTATTCTATGATTTTTCTCCTCTCGAAGTTTGTGATGTTATTTTGGGCCAACCTTATTTATGGAAACGTCATGCTATATATGAGTCTAGGCCTCATAGTGTTATTATTACTTTGCTCAGGAAATTGTACAGGATACCCAAGGCAGTCCCACCTAGTGCTATTTCCTTGATCTCTGCTAAGCAATGCAGGAAGGTCATCTCTCAGATGGGGAAGTTTTTATTCTTCATGATTCACTCTCAGAATAAGCGAAAGATCATATCCACATCCAGGGTCTCTACGACCGACCTCTCCACACAACAGAAGAAAGTGGATAAGGTCGTGGAAAAATACTCATATATCTTCTCCTCACCTACCGGGGTACCTTTGCACTACCAGGTCAAGCACCCCATCGATCTGACCCCTGGCGCACCGCTACCCAATGGGCCATTCTATCACCACTCATCACCTTGCGGGATCCCAATTGTGCTGGTACAGAAAAAAGATGGAACCTGACAACTCTGCATTGATTACCGGGCTCTAAATAAAATCACAGTTACAGACCAATACCCGATTCCCTGAATCGACGACCTCCTTGATCAACTCACGGGGGCCAAATACTTCAGTAAGATTGATTTGAAGTTTGGCTACCACCAGGTCATGATAGAATAGACAGATATATGGAAAATCACCTTTAAGTTAAAGGAAGGCCTTTTTGAATGGTTGGTCATGCCCTTTGGTTTGAAAAATGCTCCAACCACTTTCATGAGGATGATGGACGATATCCCGCGATCATTCACCAATACTTTTGTAGTGGTGTATCTGGATGACATTCTCATTTACATCAAGACTTGGGCCAAACACTTGCATCATATTCAGCAGGTTTTGCACACCCTGCGACATCACAAGATATATGCCAACTTGGAAAAATTCTCCTTTGGCATGCACAGGGTCCATTACCTGGGCTACATAATTGATCAGCATGCCGTACATGTGGATCCAACCAAGATCCAAGTCATCCATGACTGGCCAACCCCAACCACACTCACTGAGCTTTAGAGCTTCTTGGGCCTTGCCAATTTCTACTGCAAGTTCGTGTTAGGATTCTCCCATATTGCATGGGCCCTTAGCCAAATAACCAGGGGTGGTGGTAAGGTGAAATTCACATGGGGACGGTCCCAACAATAAGCACTCAATGATTTGAAGCAACACTTGTGCACAACCCCAATACTTTCACTACCAGACCTACAACAACCCTTTGACATCGAGACAGATGCTTCAGACTATGTGGTGGGCACCATTCTCACTTAGCATGGCCACCCTATGGCCTATCATAGTGAGACACTATCAGATGTTGTCCCTAAGTACCCTACTTATGACAAAGAAATGTGCTCCATTATGCAAGTCTGTCGCCAGTGGAGACATTACATTCTTGGGAATGAGACATTCATTCACATTGATCATAAGCCACTGCAGTTCATGCAGACACAAGGAAAATTACAGAATGATCGCCATCAAAAGTGGTCCACATACTTGCAGCAATTCACCTCAACATCAAGTATAAAACAAGAAGCTCCAATCACGTCGTTGATTGCCTCAGCAGACCACCAGTCGCGACACTCACCATGGTGCTAGACTCTTGCGACCATGAGACCTCTGGATGGCCCCAACTCTATGAGACAGACCCAGATTTCGCCACCACCTACCAAATGTTAGGTGCAAACGCAGTTGTCAATAATTTCCATCTTTAGGATGGGTTGTTGTGTCGTCTGGGCCATATATGTGTTCCATCAAGCGAGTGAGCGAAGATGATCTAGGAATCCCACTACAATCGGGTGGCAGGACACTTCGGCCTCGAAAAGACAGTGGCGATGCTACAAAAATATTTCTACTGGTCGAAACTTCGACAGGAGGTCAACAAGTATATCAGGTTCTCCACTACCTGCGTTATTTCCAAACTGACCACTAAGAAACAGGGCCTGTACGCCCCTCTTCCTACTCCTGACAGGCCATGGGAATCCATCTCAATGGACTACATGTCGGGCCTCCTGTCCACCAAGCGAGGAAATGACTGTGTTTTTGTGGTTGTTGATCGATTTTCTGAGATGGTGATTCTGGTTGCCTGCAAGAACATCACAACAGAGACCACTACCAAACTCTTCTTTGAACGAGTCTAGGTACATTTTGGAATCCCACAAACCATTTTCTCAGATCGAGACAGTCGATTTCTCAGCACATTTTGGTCGAGCCTCAGGTCATTGCTGGACACCAAGCTCACCAAATCCACGGCTTTCCACCCCCAGACAAACGTCCAAACCGAGGTCGTAAATCGAATGATTGTGAATATCCTTCACATGTATAATTCAAAGCACCCTCGCACATGGGATGAGAACCTTCCCTATGTCCAACATAGTGACAACCGAGCTCTACATATCTCAACCGACCACAACCCCTTTCAGGTGAGGTTGGGATTCCAACCATTGGGTTTCATAGATGTTGCACTTCCCCTTGCTGTCACCTCGATCAACTCATCTCCTTCTCCAACTGAAGATTACAAAGCCACCCGGTTCATTGAGTGGATCCAGCACATCCGCCAACAGGTTCAAGATATCCTACAGAAGTTTAATGACAAGTACAAGGAGCACCATGATCAACATCGGGTGCCACATAAGTTTCAAATGGGCGACAAATTTTGGTTGCACTTGCAGAAAGAATGCCTTACAGGACCCCATCAGAAGCCTCACCCACTCCGTTATGGGTTGTACATCATCACCAAGGCCGTGGGGGATAATTCTTTTGAGCTCAACATTCCTCCATTCCTTGGCCTGCACCCAATGTTCAACGTGGATCTCCTTCGCCCTTGTTTCCCACCATTATTGGACACCTAAGACGCAGCAGAACAACTGACACCAACAAGGCTCAACCCCGAATGCATACAACAGGCATCCAACAATCATATTGTGGATACACAGATCAAGGGCACTTGACTGCAAAGGATCTAGCTTTATCGAGTCGTCAAAGCAGGGCAACTCCTGCACTAAGGCAAGTGTCTCACCCGGGGAAAAATTCAACAGAAATTTCCTCATCTGATGGGGGAACTCAACACAATGGAGACCATTGCTTCTTAAGGAGGGAGGATTGATCCAGGTGGATATCGGTGGCCACCCACCTTTTCCAACTAGCTCAAAATAGTTTTCTAGAAATTTTGGCAATTTACTATTTTTAGCAGTTTTAACTTCCAGGGCCATTTTGAGGGCCTAAATGAAGGTTTTTTGGGATCAATATTCTCAATGATATCCAAAGGAATGATTGAGACCCAAAAATTAATCTCCTTGATGATATCTTTCCAACGGGCTATCATATGTTTAAAACGAAGATCGTATGCAAAAGTTACGACCCCGGGAAGTTGATGTACTAACTTACCCAGACGGGGCCCACATGACTTTTGACGTTTTATCTCATAGGGTTAGGTTTTTGGATGTCTAGGGATTTTGGCATTCTTGTTTATTGTAAAAAGGCCTTCAGAGCCTCATTGTAATCATATTCTTGCGAATGAGCGCAACTGCCACATCTCTTCTCAGAGATAAGCCACCACCATTCCAGCAAGTTTGTTTCCACTACATCTAATAATTTCATCTTATTTCCTTATTGAATAGAAAACCAAATTTACTGTATCTCTGTTATTTTGTGTTAAGCACCTCTTAATAATCTGTAGTCATTTCATTCTGCTCATAGAATCCAGATTAGTGGTATCAGAGTGGTCTGCTTCTTGTCATCTTAATGCATGTCCCCAACAAGGTCGGAGTACAAAGAGTTGGGTCTCGAGCTTGTTTCTCTTGAGGACAAAAGCTCTCGCACGCCCAAGCGACCTCTCATGGCAGAAGAAAATAAAGATGACAAGACAATAGATCCTTTCAAACTATTGATTTAGGAATCCCTCATGCAACAAATGAATGAGATGATAGATAGTTTCACACAAATCTTTTGGCAGCTACCAACAGGCGATGCATCTTCTTCGAGCGGAGGCGCCGCCCCCTTCAAGGTACAAATAAACTTCGATATTCCTATATTTGAAGGTCATATAGACATAGATGTTGTAGACAAGTGTTTGAATCTACTAGAAGGGTATTTTTCTATCCATAACTTTTCGAATAGAGAAAAGATTACTTTTGCACTCCTCAAAGTCGTTCCCCATGTCAAAGATTGGTGGGAAACTTTCTGTGAGCAAAAGGAAACAGAGGAACCCTCATTATTTACATTCACGACCACCTGGGAATCCTTCAGGGATGCTATTAAGGAACAATACTACCCTATTGGAAGTTATGATGACTTGTATACCAAATGGACCACACTGCGGTAAGAAAGAGACCAAGTAGTGCCAGATTTCACAAATATTTTTCATACCTTGCACACCAAGATGGGTATAAAAGATTCAGAGCGACATATGGTGCTCAAGTATCACAACGCTCTACATAGATATATCCAGACCAAAATGGAATTTCTGGACATCTCATCCTTGGGTGCAGCCTACCGATATGCCGTCAAAATCGAGTAGAAGATCAAACAAAAGACGTGATAATTTGCGCCTGGGAACCCTTCACAACAAAATCCAGAAAATGGCGGCCCCAACCCACATAACAAAGGACAGAGAAAATATGGACAGTATCAGGACAACCAGTCCAAGACGCAAGCAAAGAAGGACACCGAAAAGACAAATAAAGATACCGGGAAGTGGTGTGACTTCCATAATAGCCCTTGGCATAACATTGTCGACTGTCGCTCAAAGAAGTTGTTGGTGGCCGAAGTGAAAGCCTCTGAATCAGATGCGGGTTTAGACTCTGAGACAGAACCAGAAAGGGGAAGATGGATCATTGATGCAGAACCTAGTGCCACCGTTGCTACCACCAATCTCTAGCCTGGTGAACCAAATGAGCCTGAAGAAGGAGAATGCCTCTTCCATTCACATATGTGAGTAAAAGGCACCCCACTGCACTTCATCGTTGATAGCGGTAGCGAGAAGAGCTTCATCTTAGAAGAGGTCATCAAGCGGCTGGCCCTGCCGACAACGCTTCACCCACAACCCTACACCATTGGATGGCTCCGCCAAGGAAGCGATCTTCACGTCAACCAACGGTACCGACTGTCGTACAACATCAAGCCCTTCAAAGATGAGGTATTGTGTGATGTTGCTCCTCTCAAAGTTTGTGATGTTCTTTTGGGCCAACCTTATTTATGGAAACGTCATGTTGTATATGA
>JZKD02S1568117.1:0-10326 GCA_000966675.3 Picea glauca
TCCAACTCCATGTTTTGCGGTTCCTCCTTCTCCTCCATTTCTACCTGAGATCCCTCTATGTCCGAGGTTTCCTTCATTATAGTTTCCTCCTCCTGAGGATTTGTGGGGCTTGGAGGTTCTACTTTGTGGAATTTCTAAATCTCCTCTATTTTCTTGTCTTTTGGGGTTGGATCCGCCGCCAGGATGGTCGATCTCTGTTCCCGTCTCTCCCCCTTTGTACCTGGTTGTTCTTCGGCTGCTAGTGCCTGGAAGTTTTTTGAGCTTTTCTTAGATGTCTCTCCTGTGTTATGAGCTCCCTTTTTTGCTGCCTTCCTCTTATTTAGGATCTTTGTAAATCCCTGCCCATATTTTTCCTCTCTCCCCTTGTTATGTTCTGGGCTTGAGTTTTTGGGGCATTCCATTTATAAATTCCTCTGTTCATGGCATTTTCTGCATCGAAATGGGATGTGCTTGTAGTCTATAGGTTGGGCCCATCCTGGTCTTGAAATGATATCACTATGGATTCTGGAAGGGCTCCGACTACATTCATGTACATGCAGATTCATGCGTATGAGGTGTATTTTCCTATCCTTGTTATCTTCGATGTTTTAACATACGAGCCCAAAGTATCCCCTATTCTTGCCAGAGTTTCTTGGAATTCCTATGGCAAAGAATATAGTCTGATCTAGACTGGGGCCGATGTGAAGTCCTCCTTCTCAGGGTCGAACCTCTCAGTTCAGTATCTCATATGTAAACTGACCGAATTAAAGAAATAGGGCCCTTCATCAAATATTCTACTTCTATCAGTTGAGCAAGAGAAAATTACCGTAAAGAAGCCTTTTGATCCCAATTTGACGTCCATTATGCCTTTGACTTTCCATCGGGTTTGAACCCAGAGCATGAGCACTTTCTCCAATGCCCAGAGTCCCATGAACTTTCCAATAAGTGCATGGTCCTTCATATGCTAGATGTACTCTTCGATGAGCTGAGATGTAGCCTCGTACCTCGGGTTCTCCACTGTTTTCGACAGACATCCATTTTGCAACTTTTTGTCCTGTTATTGGGTTTGGCTCATTGTCTGAGCTGATTGCACCTTGTCCTTTCCTTTTTCTTTGGAATTCAAGCTGGGTCCCCCTGACATTGCTTCCTTAAATGGCTTCTTATTGTTCCCTTCTTTTGTTGTTGGGGTTACTGTGTCCATGTCTTGAGGTTCTGCTGCCTCCTTTTTGTTTCCCTCCATTGTTGCACTAGTTCCACTCCTCCCCCAACCCCTTCCTATCTTTGCCCCTGTGGTCTCCGCGTTGCCAACTACTTCTATCCTTGATCCAAACCCTAACCAGCTCCGCCTACCATTGTCTCCTCTCCTTTTCTCCATGCTAGACTTATTTTTTATTACATTTGTCTATTTTCATCTCTATAGCTAAATGAGATATTTTTTCGTACACACACACACACACATCAAAGATAAAAGTAGACAAATGCGAGTTGATACCAAAGTAATGCAATCTAATCTACCCCCTGAACATATATTCCAACTAACAAATTATTCAAACAATGAATTTAAATGACTCAAACAATATTTTTGGGGTGAAGAGTAGAGATCCATTATTACACAATGGAAAAGAAATAAAACATGAAATGTATCAGCTAAGGAAAATCTTGCATATGTAGACTCCAATCCTTTTCTGTGGGAAGTTTCTTTGATTCCTCCCAAGCATATGTGGACTTCAATTCAAGACCAAGGTTGAATTCATGGAGAAATTTGTCCTTACTCGTTAGAAATTGTTGAAATGTAAACTACTTAAATAGGTATATTTTCCACGCAGTAATGGGGCCCTAATTGCAAGAAAGAAACTAGATCATATATCAAATCCTCCTCAAGCTTCATGCCTCCTCTACACTTATAAAGGATCTTCAGTGGATCCACCACTTGTTTTTGTTGACAACTTTTCTTCAATGTAGGGGATGACACCCATTGACTCCAAAAGTAGAGGGCACTCTCTCGCATTGCCTTGATAGCGTTTACATTTACAATGGACCTAATCTAAGATACTTAACAAAAAGGAACCACAAATTGTTCAACAAAGAGATAATGCTTCACACCCTCATGATTAAGGATGATCAAGTGATGGTACGCAATCATTTTGTGTGCACATAAAAAATTAACATGAGAAGGGATGACAAATCATTTAATGATAACCAACATCTTCTCCTCTTTTCACAACTTTGATAGCACATTTGCAATGATAGCCTTCCTTGCTACCAGAGTGGCTCTCAACCTCTTTAATCCTTTCATCGACATGTGAATTAACAAACACCCTTACTTGAATTAATAAGTATTTTGAAAGTAATGTATTCTAATAAGAAGTATTTTGAAAAAAAGTATTATGAAAATGGTGGGCACAAATTCTATTAAGCACATAGGATAATGAAAAAATCACTCATCAAAACCATCAATGTAAATTTAATAAATTACACCATGCATTATTTAAAAAAAAAAGGGAAAATACACAAATGAAGGAATTCGAGTATGGCCTGCATCCATGTGACCATAACATTTAAACTCTAGACCCCGCAACATAAAATTTGAGATATTTTTCTATCATTTCCATATAAATATTCCCAGTTTGACAACATCTCTTGGAGTTAAAGCATGCTAAATTCTTCTAAATGGGAAAACACTCACTTTTGTTCTTCATTTCCAAGCCTCAAAACTTCTATTATTTATTTTTATAAAAAGTTTATTGTAGATCTCATTCTATCAACAAGTAAGTGAACTCCACTTCAATGGTACCAACAACCCATGTAGAAACTCAAAGTAGGACAATTTGTTGAGAGCCTTACCATCCAATAAAAAAATGTCTCTTTAGTTCTAGAAAATATCCACATTCCATTCACTTTGAAGTTCACTTTCCCTACTTGAACGTATATTATTAAAAAAAAAAAAAAATTAGCTAAATGTCTTAAATTTTTGATAATTTTTGGTTTACCATAACTACTAATCTTTACCCAAATCATAATATTATCCCAAATATTTTTATTACAATTGGATTGTATATTTTAAATATTTAATATTTATTATTCCATAAATCCAAAATATTATGGTGTTAACTAAATGTTCTATTTTTTAGAATTTTTTAAACTATATATATCTAGACAAAATCGTTATTTTATATTGTTTAAATTGCATTTCTAAATACATAAATAGATTCAAAGAAAAAATATACATTAATATTAATTAACAGAACTTCCATCAACCTCAATTTATGGCACCAACGGTAAGAAGGCCTATCTCTATAAATTGTAAAGCATCCGAATCTAATTCCGACTTTAGTTGAGTAAAGTTTGTTTTTTGTTCGTCGATAATGGCCGTTACGCTATCAGTCCGATCAGTCTCCGGCCTGATTGTTGAACCTTTGAAGCACATACACGCCATTCCCGCCTTCATCATTCTCTCCCTTTCACGCTCCTCCGTTCAAAGTCCAACAAAAATTTCCTCAGCGTTTTATTCGACCTGCAAAACCCCCATTTCACCGCCTCCCTCCTTTGAAACCACCCCGATAGTGAGTTTCCTTCTCAACGAATGCGGATTATCTCTCCACGACGTAAACACCATTCGCAGGAAAAGACCAAATTTACTCGCTCACAAATTCTATGATAATTTACGCCAAACCCTACTGTACCTGAGAGACAAGGGTTTTAATGAAATCGGCGTTCGGAAACTCTTAACCGTGTACCCCGAACTCTCACGGTGCAGTTTCCAGGACAGTATCAAGCCCAAGGTTGAATTCCTGCAGAAGAACGGCCTCACTGGTGAGAAATTGCTCAAAGCCCTCCAGAGATACCCTTCTATTTTGTCATTAAGTATTAGCCGTAAAATGGAACCGAGGGTTTGTTTTCTACAGTCCCTGCTTGATCCCGAACTAGCCCCCGTGGTTTCGAACCCGGAACCTGATAAAATTACCCGAAAACTCGTTTCCAACCACAACCTAACCGTGTCTGCCATATCTACAAACCCTAGGATTTTAGCGTCGCCCAAGGAGAAAATCTTGGTGGGTCTTGTTAAGGATGTCGAAGGGATGGGCATTGAGAAGGGGTCTAAGGCGTTTGCTCGCTCCTTTATTCAGTTGAGTATGATGAACAGGGACACTGTTAAACGACACTGTTAAACGGAAGTTCGAAAATTTGATGAAATTAGGGTTTACAGAAGAGGAAGTTGGCATTCTTGTGAAGAGAATGCCTAAGCTTCTGGGGTTTTCCGAGAATAAACTGCGGCAGAATCTCAAGTTTCTTGTTGAGGAATGGAAGCTTCCTCGAAATGTTATTTTGACTTATCCGATGACCCTGGGTTTGAGCATAGAAAAGAGACTGAAGCCGAGACTCATTGCTCTCAGGGTCTTGATGATGAAGAACAAGTCTTCAAAGGAAGCTGAAAGTTATCCTCCAGCGCATTATATGAGCATGTCAGAGAGGGATTTTCATTGCAAAGTGGTGAGCAGGCTCGCAAAATAAACAATTGGTTGCTCTGTCTGGTTGCGATTGAAGAGTTACTCGGACGCTTCAAACCTGCGGGAGTCAAATGCTTGGTTTTTCTGGTGGGAGTTCATTAGAGGTTTTGAACCTGCGGGAGAAAATGGGTATTTGCTGTATCATTAATGGTGATGCCTAACAGGGAACGCGAAACTATCATGCTGTGTACTAAGGTGTGAGCATAATAAATAATTACAACCATTTTTCTTTCATAATCTTTCTCCTTCTGTATTGGCTGGTTGATTGGAGGTGTTCCAAATTTTCACATGTCTTCAATGGTTTTCATGGATTGGATGGAGTGATCTCATTTAAAAAATTTAATTTGATTATGACATTATGTAATTTGATTATGACATTTGTTTAAAATCAAATAGCAACTTCTGCCAAACAATTTGAATTTTAGGACACAATCCGTTTCAGGGTTTTCACCCTTTCGGTTATCAAAGCAAAATACCGTTTCGGGGTTATATTACAATTGCATTACTCACCATTGTTTCCAAGTCCTGGAGCACAGTGTGTGAGCCATTATGTTGGTCGTACTCCTAGAGGTTTTGCTGGGAGCTAACTTCTTACATAGGCATTTAGTCCAAGAAGATCTTGTGTCATTTCTTATTGTGGCATTTCATAGTTTAATCACATTTTTGCTGAGCCATGGGTATCTAATAGAGTTCATTCTTTATGTGGATAGTTTCTTCAATGGAGCCCTTCGATACGGAGGATTGCTCTCACTCCAAGAAAAATGTTTTGTGATAAATACAACATCAAGAAGAATGTTTTGCGATGCGTACAGTAACGGAAAATTTATAATGCCGTTCATTTTACAATAATGAATACTTCTTGGCGCTGGTTTACATAGTTGCATGGGAACCATTCTCAGGGGTTGGAGAATGCGTTTCCCCTTGCCTGCGAACTTGGGTGCTGAAACGAAACTTTTCGGATTGGGCTGGAGAGTTTCCAGGAGAATGCAGAACGTTTCAGGAGTTTTGTGATCAGGTTAGCCGCTTTTGAGGGCGTTTTCACCCAATTCCCTGCAGTTATGCCACTGGGTTAGGAACTCCTATGTGTTCCCGAACACATGAGCCCCAAAACAACGCCAAAGAAGGATGTTTTAAGTATTTTTTAGCGCCACATCATCTGTAGCCCTAAAACCTCATTTAATAATGAAAATTTAAATTAGAACATATGCTTGTTTTAGGCATACTCTTCATAGCTTGCCTTTTCACTGCCGAAACACAAGCACAGTAAAAATGAATGCTATGTTGGCTATGCATAGCTTCTTTCACGTAGCAATGAAAATGCAATGCAAGTCATGAATTGTTTATGCAATGGACAATTCATTCTCAGTCACCATAGGCATTTTTTGATCTCTCATCAATTCTAGATTTTGTGATTATCAAATTAGCTTTTGAAATTTCAATATGGTTTGGTTGTGATGGTGTAACATTGTTTTCAATGTTTATTGAATAATAGATGGCATTATGATTAGTTAGTAAGTATTACGATTTATCATTATGTTGAAATTTTATAGTATGAAATTATGTTCTGTTTCAAATTTTTAGAGTTTTATCTAATTTTCAATTTTATTAGTCTTTAAAGAGAATTTTATATATAATTTTTGCTCCCAACTTGTCGTTTATGGAAAAGCTTCTCACTGCACTGAACACCCTTATCCATGTTAAAAACTTGTGCAACATAGTTTTAGTGTTCTAACTTTTAATACATAAATAAATTACTAAAATTAACAATTTCTAAGAATTAATGGCTCTAAAGTTAATTATTAATCCTTATGTTTGTGGTTGAAAATGGTGTTATGAAGGAGATAAGAACTCCTAGGATCACATTGCAACACCACACTTCTACAAGAGACGAGAGAAAGAGAGAATGATCTAAACTAGATCTGTATACATAGTTGCTAAATATGAGGTGTATTTATACAATGAAATAGGACTACTGCTACCTGTCACAGTTGGGCAGATAAGAGCTCCTACGTGAGCGTACAACTCACAATGCATTTGAACTCCAACAATGCATTAGAACTCCAACACCCCGCCATAAGCTAAATGTGGGGGAAAACAAAAGAAAACAAAGATGGGTCCCAACAACAAGGTTTGATGAGGTACCCATGTACAAACTCTCATAAATAGAGCAAATGAGAAAAATTCATAGGAGAAAGCTCTTCTCCAAAAGAGAGAAATGTCAGTGTTGAAAATGGCGTTGAAGAAGAAGATCCCACATAGATGCATTGAAAAGCAAGAGCATGACGCCTACGGAGGATGAAAGCTCCAATCATGAAGTATGACTTAACTTTGAAGAAGAGAGCCAAGTAACCTCATAGAACATGGTTGAATTATGAAGCTGAAGAGGATTGGTTGCAGAGGCACGAGAATGGAAAACACTGACAACAATCACATAAATGCTTAAAAAAATAGGTGCCGGTGAAGAACCAGAACAAAGGCTTTGAATAGAAGCAAACACCATCAACCATCAAAGGAACAATGAGGCCTGTGGATGCTGAAAAGCTCCTAACAGGAAGTATGGCCAAAACTCTCAGGGCCAGTTACCCCACGCTGTCAATAACATCAAAGATCCATGTAGAAATCCAAATTTCAAACTTCTCAAACAAAGAGACTGATCCTATGAAATGAGTCTTGACAGAGAAAGATTGATGAGGTACTCATTTACAATTAATAAAACATCATATGTTGAATGTCCCTATGGACGACAATCCATCTCATTGGAGTGCATGGGTCATTAGCCACTGCAACCGCCGAGTCAATATAGGAATTAGTGTTGTGTACAAGGCTTACTCCGAAGATGCTTGATCTTGATCGAACACCGTGAGTAAAAAATCACCCGAGGAGGCATTGCATACCACCCCCCACAATGTTGAACCGAGTGGAAAAGATTATGGCAATGGATGTCACAATTGATGACTAAAGTATGGTGTACGAGCTAAAGATGACAAACATGCAAAACAACCTAAGCAAGAAACACTCCAAAGTGGCGAGCTCTAAGGGACTACGTAACAAGGAAGTACATGGAGACAAATGCTTGGTTACACTCTTAAAACTCTTTGTATCAGTGGCATAGAATCCACTACTCAAAGGTGCAGAATGAGAGGGTACCATAAGTAGTCATCATGGATAACAATCCTCATTATGAATCCCCCGTATCGTGGATGAAACACATTTGTAGGATGTCCTCAAATAGTTCTTCAAATGCTGCCATGACCAACCATCAACCCAACCACAAACAATCCTCGGAGTTGGTATCTTGCCAAGATGTTGTCATATACGCCTCTTCGTCAAAGAGTTGAAAGAAGAGGAACTGACAAAAGGCTGTGGATACCTAACAGGATGACAATGCTGTCTCTGATCATGATGTTGAGGATGTAGTCGCTGAAGATAATGCTGAAGAGTTTGTTGTTGCCAAAAGCTCTGATGCTGGGGCTGAGGAGTCTGATACTGACAACTCTAATGCTGAAGTTGGTGCCAAATCTGGCTGTGAAAGATCCAAAGCTATATCAATAAGAGGTGTAGGTGGTCGCTGTTGCGACTCAACAATAAAAGAGCCATCTGAAGTGATGGACTCTTGTGCTAGAACAAAGTGAGTTTGGACAACAGAAATATCGTCAGTGGTCACAACTTGCCACTGGCAATGAAGCCCATCAAAACCAAGTCCGACTTTTGTTGGTCTCATTACACGTTGAATGGGATGTACAATCCCCTGTGCATTCTTACCAAGGCTGCCACCAGTGTAACACATCTGATGCATCAATTTTAACCCAATATCATAATTTTGCAACTCAAAAGTTGGTGAAGGAGACTCAAGAGTGATCGACAATGCAAAAGCACCATTAAAATCAAGAGTCTGTTGCAGATCTTTCTGCAAACACTCAATAATATCTTCCTTCTCTTTTAATTCAACCAAAAAATGCTTATTGAGAAGAGTGAATTTCTCCCCCTTCTCATTAAAGCGGGTGGTCCAAGTATCAACTCGAGCTTGAAACTTTTCCATTAGACCCCCAATGGGTCCATAATACCTGAAAATATAGGTGCTCATGTTTTGAAGACAAACCTTGGATTTCTCTTGATTGCCTCGAAATTTGTGAACTTCTTTGACAAGTTTTAGATTCAGATTCTGAAGGTTGGAGATAAGTGTATCTTTTTCCTCCATTGCAAAGATTCCCCCAATGAATGATACCAAGATCTATCTAGATCCTACCCAGATCTGGATATATAATCTCTAAAACCTGGAATCTCGGGCTCAAAATAAAAACCCACAAACAAATGCAAAAAATTAATCAGAGTACCTCTGTGGTGGATGCGTAAATATGACCAAATTCTTAAAATTTGAGAACACCATGGAAGATTGGCATCCTCGCTCCAATTCGAGAAAATGATATGTGACTCGGTTATTAAAAAAAGAGATGAGCCGTCAGATCTGCTAATCCACAAGATTATCGATCTAGAGATCCACAGATCTTGAAAATCAGGAGCCACATGTTCAATAAACAGAACCACAACATTACATATATATACAGATATGTTGGCTACAAATCACAACTCACAACTCTCCATCGATTCCAGTGCCACAAATTCCCAAGTCCACACTTTGATTGACCGACAAGATGTAGAAAAAAAAGACTCAGAGGTGGAATCGGTGGATCATACACACGAGGAGTGATATCGCAAGTGCACTTAATCTCAACGTCAATGAGAGAATGAGCTGAAGTTTAAACTAGAGTTGCGTAGGGTTTAAATTCCCCTCCACGGCCTCCTCTCACTCTTCCAACCGACGGGCAATTGCTGAGATCCTTTGACACTGATTTTGTCTGCAGAGCCAATGGTCCAACAAAAGGTCACTTTTCGATTACCGCTACATATTTCCAGAATGTCCTTCATCCACGTTTGTTGGGTTGTTGAATGACGGGTTGGGAAAATATACCTAATATGACAAGATCCATCACTGACTTTCTATCCCGGATCTCTATTTGTTTGTGCCCAATAAAATTGTGAATTTCTAGTAAAATCTCAAGGCTGATTGACGCCCAACAGTTCTCCCATTTTATGGATCCGTTCTTCTTTCACTGCCTCAGCTCTAGATCTGATACCAAATCTCTCAGAAAAAGAACGAGAAGGGGTTTGCAGTGATGCTTTGATACCATGAAGGAGATAAGAACTCCTCAGGATCACAGTGCAGTGATGCTTTGATTTTTGAGAACCCAAAAGGCCACTGCACTGGTCTAAATTGTAGCTAGAGAGAAAATTGCAAGTTATTAGGAATGAGAGGTGGATCAAGAGTTTTAGTGAAAGCTTGAGAGAGGATGATAACTTATTTGCAATGAGAGGATCATAAGGTATTAGGAATGAGAGTTGGGTGAAGAGGTTGTAATCCCAACCCACCCAAGAGAGAAGATCATAAATTAATAGAAATGAGAGCTAGCGTTCCTAATAATTTATGATGAGTCAGAATGGGAGCAACAAAGAGAAAGTAGCTCAAATCCATCTTTACTCTGAATTTATCATGTGCGGAGAGGGATTAAGTTCTTAAAAATGAAAACTTTTTTTAGATTGAAAAACTGCATTTAAAGGGATTTGATCTCTTTCAATGCATGATAGATCTGGAATTAAGATGGATCTCTGATGGTTTATCTTTAATGAATTTTGATTGTAACTTTTTTAAACATATGATTTCTTTTTGAATAATAAAATGTTTTTAAACATTCTACATTTATCTTCTTTAGCTACATGTTTTGTTTATCTAATCGTTGCAATTTTTAATCATATTAAATTACAACATTTTGTAAAATTGAAA
>JZKD02S1568128.1:0-10325 GCA_000966675.3 Picea glauca
GTACTGGGTGGTATTGTGTTGCGTAGCGTGTTCGGGTCGGGCATGATATGGTCTTCCCTTGTAGCTTAGTGTTTTTGTCTGTGTGTAATCCGGGAAGGGATCCGGTGCCGTATCAGTAGTCTCGGGCTGTTTAAAGGCACAGTTCCACTACTGCGACTCTACTGACGGATTCATTCATTCCGTGACCGTACTGTGCCTAACCCTGGTATCTGCCTCTGCCTATAGCCTTTGTTGTCCGCCTCATGCTCGGGGCGTTGCTTCTTGTCGTTGTTATGCCATGTCGGGTCGTCTGGATTGTGTCCGTCTTACTTGTGTCTTGTTGGTTCAAGGTTGACATAGAGTCTAGGGGGATGTTTCTTCTACACACGCGCACACACTGTAACAAAAGAAAAAAAAATTCACCAGTTGACTGAGTAGATTTTCTTGGCCCGTAGGGTCGTTATAGAACACAACTCACTTGCTCAGTTTGAGAGACAAGTTATGATCTCTTATCAGAAAAGGAGAGAGGGAGAAGAGTGGGGCATATTTTGGAGAGGAATTTTTGTATTGGTTTGATTTATCTCTTGACATTGTATTGACAATTTATGATACAAAAGTTTTTGCTGGGTTTTCTTCCCCTAGAGGGTTTCCTAGGATAAATGTTGTGTCTCTTGAAATGCAAAGAACTACAATAATGGAATAAACATTAACATGGTATCAGAGCCAACATGAAGGAAGCATATTTCATAAAAAAAAAGAAACTGTCATTGTTGCAGTACCTAAAAATTAGGGTTTTACAAAAGTGAATCTTTTTAGCCCTAAAACCACCTAGAAAGTTGTGCCCTCCCCCAAGGATCATTTTGGCACTTAGAGTGCACATTTTCAGTGGCTAGATCTCCTAGAAAGTGAAACCCTAGTTTCACAAAGTACCAAAAAACCAGAGTACTAGAAGTACCAAAAGCACTAGAGTACCAGAAGTACCAGAAAACTAGAAGCACCAGTCTAGAAATCCGCAGATCAAGTTTGAGGGGGTAAAAGTTGAATTTTCAAAATTTCGACCGCACCAACGAACTCGCCTTAGCTCAGCGCATCTATCCCCTGGATCAGAATTTCAAAATTCGAAGTTTGAAAAATTAGGGTTTCCTCATAAAACCCTAAGTTGCAATTGCAGTTGCAGTACCATTTGCAGTTGCAGCTGAAGAACCAGTTACAATCACCCTTGAAGTTATCTCAAGAGTTGGCAATGATTACTGTTGCTACCAGATGGAGCCACTACCTGCAAATGCTATCAGAGGTATGTACTTACATATGTTTAATGGTTAAACNATAACATTATCTTGATCAGTGTTGCATGTTGAAGCTATGATCAAATTATTAGAAGGATTAAAAGTTGATCATAGAGCTTATCCTCTAACCTAACCTTCTGTCAAGATAACGTATTTTCTTAGTACAATAGACAGGTTGAAGAAATCACTTGTCACTTGAGTGAAGGAGACCTGGAAGAAAAGCAAGCACTCATTCTTGAGGACAAGGCTCCAGGTTTGATTAACCAATATTAATAAGATTCAAAGTTACACATAATAAACTGATGACTATAATTGAGATAGCAGTTGTCGTAAAGTATTATACCTAATAGCATGTGAGCATATAAGGGTATATGCTTTGCTTGATACAACTAACACCTCCTCCAGGAGAAACCTTGTGTGTTAGTTCTAGGTTGCCATGGAAGAATGCTTGGTCCCAACACTATGATAATGTTGACCTCATTTCATATTGTATTCCTTACCTTTAATCTTTGCTTCAGATAAATTATAAGTGATAGCTCTAAAGGAGCTACTATGATTATTGTTCGTGCTATTGCTTTATATTATCAAGAAGGATATTATTCTTGCTTGTTGTTTTGTTGACCTTTCTCCAGGTCACATGAGGAAGCTATAGCGAAGGTTGTAGAAAGAAACATGCTAAAGGAGAGATCATAAATGAAGAAATCATCAGTGGAAAAGAAGAAGGTGGGCCACTCAAAAGATGCCATGACCCACGCTATTGAAGAATCCATGCGAACTCTAGAATATTATCTCACATCAAATACAAGGCGCTACCATACATATGCAAAATTGTCACAAGTTTACCAGAACTCAAGGTTGATCAAGAAGGCATATGCAATGGATATGCGCAAGGGAAGAATATCAAGAACCCTTTTCCAAAGAGGGGAAACAATGTAGAAGGAGTATTGGAACTCATTCATTCAGACGTGTGTGGCCCAATGCCATCATCCTCCATTAATGGGTACATATATTGTGTATCATTCATTAATGATTATTCTCATAAAAGACCTGGATATATTTGAAGTGTTCAGCAAGATCAAGAAATTCAAAGCCTTGATAGAAAACCTTTCTGTAAGGAAGATTAAGATACTCAAGTTAGATAATGGAGGAGAATATACCTTAGAAGAGCTCATGAACTTATGCAAAGATGTTGGGATCAAGATCCCCAACAAAACGGTGTAGCTGAACGGAAGAAACAAACCATGCTGGAAGCTGTGAAGATCAAGATCTTCCTATGTGCTTATGGGAAGAAGCAACAATGAAAGCTTCTTATGTGCAGAACCGATTGCCCCATAGTGCACTTGGGATCAAGACACCAGAAGATATGTTCACCAAAAATAAGCTAGAGGTAAGGCATCTCAAAAATATTTGGCTATCCATTGCTTATTCATATACCTAAAGAAAAGAGAAACAAGCTAGGCCCTTCAGGAAAGAAGGGAATATTTGTGGGGTCTCCAAGCCCTTAAGAATCTACATACCAGGTCATCGCCACATTGATATCAGTAGGGATGTGACCGTTGATGAAGAAGAAACACTTAAGAAATCAAGAAGATGCCATCTTGAAGAAGTATATGAAGAGGAACCTGTAAATCCCAGGATTGCAGAATCAATGAGGGAGGTTCCTAGAGCTGCAAAACCAGTGAGGGAAGTCATAGCTTCCCCTGATAAGGAACTTCTAGAGGACCATGATATAGTAGAAGTTCAAGAACCTCCTCAAATGAACTTCTCCCATAAAAGAAAGCCTTCCTGGGAAAGAGAGCTTATTCAAGATGGAGAGAAGTATGTTGTTCCAGAAGGAACCTTGAGACAGGTGAAAATACCAAAGCCATTCTCCAATTACATGACTTTGATATGTGATCTCACAGATGAAGAGCCTACCTGCTTTGAAGAATCCATTTAGAGAAAAGAATGGGCAGATGCCATGACATAGGAATACCAATCCATAATGAAGAACGAAGTATGGGAAATAATTCCCAGATCGAAGAATAAAGATGGGGTATCCTACAGATGGCTCTTCAAAATAAAACATGTTGCTAATGGAAGTATTGAGAAGTATAAAGCAATATTTGTTGCTCGTGGCTTTTCCCAAAAGGAAGACATTGACTATGAAGAGACATTTGCTCATGTATCCAGATACACTTAGATCAGGACCATCATAGCTCTTGCAGCTAAGATGAAGTGGAAGATGCACCAGATGGATGTGAAGACAACTTTCCTAAATGATGTCACCGAAGAGGAAGTGTATATAGAGAAACCCCAAGGATTTGAGGTTGAAGACAGGAAGTATTATGTCTGCAGATTGAAGAAAGACTTATACAGATTGAAGCAAGCTCCCAGAGATTGTTATGGCCATATAGACAGTTTCTTGACGAGCTTAGGCTTTACCAAGAGTAAAGAAAACTCAAATCTCTACTTCAATATTATGGATAATGAGCCAGTAATCTTACTGCTATATGTGGATGAGTTATTCTTAACCGAAGAAGAAAATCTCATCGTTGAATGTAAAAAGAGACTTACCGAAAAATTTGAAATGAAGGACCTTGGACTAATGCATTACTTCTTAGGTATTGAGGTATGGCAGAGTCTACAAAGGATATTCCTTAACCAAGGGAAGTACACGATCGAAATCTTAAAGAGATTCGACATGCTAGAATGTAAGTCCATGAATGCACCCATGGAAGCGAAGTTGAAGCTGTTGGTCGATACTTTGTCAGACTTGATAGATGCCACACTATATAGATAGATTATTGGATCGTTGATGTACCTGATGAACAACAAACCAGACATTTGTTTTGTAGTGAACACCTTGAGTCAGTTTCTGGTAGAGCCCAGAAGTGTTCACCTAGTGGCTGCAAAACATGTGATGAGGTACCTTAAAGGTACAATGGATTATGGACTCAGCTATGATGAAGATCATGAATTCACATTGAGTGGATATACTAATGCAAATTGGGAAGGAAGCATTGCAGATAGAAAAAGAACTTCCAGATGTTGTTTCAGTTTGGTATCAGCCATGATCTCGTGGCAGAGTAGGAAGCAATCCAGTATTGCTCTCAGCACANTATTCCTTACCTTTAATCTTTGCTTCAGATAAATTATAAGTGATAGCTCTAAAGGAGCTACTATGATGATTGTTTGTGCTATTTCTTTATATTATCAAGAAGGATATTATTCTTGTTTGTTGTTTTGTTGACCTTTCTCTAGGTCACATGAGGAAGCTATAGCGAAGGTTGTAGAAAGAAACATGCTAAAGGAGAGATCATAAATGAAGCAATCATCAGTGGAAAAGAAGAAGGTGGGTCACTCAGAAGCTACCATGACCCACGCTATTGAAGAATCCATGCGAACTCTAGAATATTAGCTCACATCAAATACAAGGCGCTACCATACATATGCAAAATTGTCACAAGTTTACCAGAACTCAAGGTTGATCAAGAAGGCATATGCAATGGATGTGCGCAAGGGAAGAATATCAAGAACCCTTTTCCAAAGAGGGGCAACAAAGTAGAAGGAGTATTGGAACTCATTCATTCAGACGTGTGTGGCCCAATGCCATCATCCTCCATTAATGGGTACATATACTGTGTATCATTCATTAATGATTATTCTCATAAAAGACCTGGATATATTTGAAGTGTTCAGCAAGATCAAGAAATTCAAAGCCTTGATAGAAAACCTTTATGTAAGGAAGATTAAGATACTCAGGTCAGATAATGGAGGAGAATATACCTTAGAAGAGCTCGTGAAATTATGAAAAGATGTTGGGATCAATATCCCCAACAAAACGGTGTAGCTGAACGGAAGAAAAAAACCATGCTGGAAGCTGTGAAGATCAAGATCTTCCTATGTGCTTATGGGAAGAAGCAACAATGACATCTTCTTATGTGCAGAACCGATTTCCCCATAGTGCACTTGGGCTCAAGACACCAGAAGAGATGTTCACCAAAAAGAAGCTAGAGGTAAGGCATCTCAAAATTATTTGGCTATCCATTGCTTATTCATATACCTAAAGAAAAGAGAAACAAGCTAGACCCTTCAGGAAAGAAGGGAATATTTGTGGCGTCTCCAAGCCCTTAAGAATCTACATACCAAGTCATCGCCACATTGATATCAGTAGGGATGTGACCGTTGATGAAGAAGCAACACTTAAGAAATCAAGAAGATGCCAGCTTGAAGAAGTATATGAAGAGGAACCTGTAAATCCCAGGATTGCAGAATCAATGAGGGAGGTTCCTAGAGCTGCAAAACCAGTGAGGGAAGTCGTAACTTCCCCTGATAAGGAACTTCTAGAGGACCATGATATAGTAGAAGTTCAAGAACCTCCTCAAATGACCTTCTCCCATAAAAGAAAGCCTTCCTGTTAAAGAGAGCTTATTCAAGATGGAGAGAAGTATGTTGTTCCAAAAGGAACCTTGAGACAGGTGAAAATACCAAAGCCATTCTCCAATTACATGACTTTGATATGTGATCTCACAGATGAAGAGCCTACCTGCTTTGAAGAATCCATTTAGAGAAAAGAATGGGCAGATGCCATGACATAGGAATACCAATCCATAATGAAGAACGAAGTATGGGAAATAATTCCCAGATCGAAGAATAAAGATGGGGTATCCTACAGATGGCTCTTCAAAATAAAACATGTTGCTAATGGAAGTATTGAGAAGTATAAAGCAATATTTGTTGCTCGTGGCTTTTCCCAAAAGGAAGACATTGACTATGAAGAGACATTTGCTCATGTATCCAGATACACTTAGATCAGGACCATCATAGCTCTTGCAGCTAAGATGAAGTGGAAGATGCACCAGATGGATGTGAAGACAACTTTCCTAAATGATGTCACCGAAGAGGAAGTGTATATAGAGAAACCCCAAGGATTTGAGGTTGAAGACAGGAAGTATTATGTCTGCAGATTGAAGAAAGACTTATACAGATTGAAGCAAGCTCCCAGAGATTGTTATGGCCATATAGACAGTTTCTTGACGAGCTTAGGCTTTACCAAGAGTAAAGAAAACTCAAATCTCTACTTCAATATTATGGATAATGAGCCAGTAATCTTACTGCTATATGTGGATGAGTTATTCTTAACCGAAGAAGAAAATCTCATCGTTGAATGTAAAAAGAGACTTACCGAAAAATTTGAAATGAAGGACCTTGGACTAATGCATTACTTCTTAGGTATTGAGGTATGGCAGAGTCTACAAAGGATATTCCTTAACCAAGGGAAGTACACGATCGAAATCTTAAAGAGATTCGACATGCTAGAATGTAAGTCCATGAATGCACCCATGGAAGCGAAGTTGAAGCTGTTGGTCGATACTTTGTCAGACTTGATAGATGCCACACTATATAGATAGATTATTGGATCGTTGATGTACCTGATGAACAACAAACCAGACATTTGTTTTGTAGTGAACACCTTGAGTCAGTTTCTGGTAGAGCCCAGAAGTGTTCACCTAGTGGCTGCAAAACATGTGATGAGGTACCTTAAAGGTACAATGGATTATGGACTCAGCTATGATGAAGATCATGAATTCACATTGAGTGGATATACTAATGCAAATTGGGAAGGAAGCATTGCAGATAGAAAAAGAACTTCCAGATGTTGTTTCAGTTTGGTATCAGCCATGATCTCGTGGCAGAGTAGGAAGCAATCCAGTATTGCTCTCAGCACANACACTTTCGAGATAAGCTTGGTATAGTCCGAAAGGACCCTCCCTGAAAGGGGGAGTATATATATTTATTCCTTGCTTCTGACCTCAGTGTTAGACGTAAAGCAAGATGAGTCATTGCTTCTGACCTTGTTGTTAGACATAAAGCATGACGTTGTGTGTTCCTTGCTTCTGACCTCGCTATTAGACGTAAAGCAATATGAGTCATTGCTTATGACCTCATTCTTAGACATAAAGCATGACACTGTGTGTTCCTTGCTTTTGACCTCGCTGTTAGACATAAAGAAAGATGAGTCATTGCTTCTGACCTTGCTGTTAGACGTAAAGTATGATGTTGTGTGTTCCTTGCTTCTGACCTCATTGTTAGATGTAAAGAAAGATAATGATGATCCCTTGCTTCTGACCTCGTTGTTAGACGTAAAGTGAGATGATGTGTGATTCCTTGCTTCTAAACTAGTTGTTAGACGTAAAGAAAGATTATTCCTCACTTTTGACCTCATTGTTAGACATTAAGAGAGATGTTGATGTGCTCCTTACTTTTGACCTAGTTGTTAGATGTAAAGCAAGATGATTCCTTGCTTCTGACCTTGTTGTTAGATGTAAATCAAGATGTGACTGACACTAAGCTACCAGCTTATCAGCTGTGACATTGAGCCTGTGTAGTACTGCGATGTGCCATCATAGTGTTATGATGAGGTATCATTTTTATTGATACATATTAATGCAGATGATGATGGAATTCTTTCGAGAATGATGATGTTGTCGATGAAGAAAACTTATGATGACTCGTAAATGTGCTAGCTAATGTTTCAAGATGATATTGACAATACTGTTCTTCTGATGCCACTAATGATGAAGACCTCTCTTGCCTAATGTTGTTGAAGAAGACCCTTCTTGTTAAGGGGGAGTGTTGAAATAATGTAACTCCGAAGATTATTCTTATTATTATTTGATATATTATTTATAGGATTAATCCCCATTGTGGATTAATCATGTCAGTAATTTTATTAGGACCAAATCCCCTTTTGCGGATTGGTCAACAAACAATTATAATAGGCAGAATAAGAAGTTGGTACCAGTAGTTAATAAGAAGACCTAGAAACATAATAAAGTTGGGTCTACCCACCCAGATTAAGAAGTTAGCCTTGCCAGTGAAGAGACACTTCACACATACTAGAACTTGTATAAATAAAGGAGGCTAGCACATCATTTGAACACAATTCACTTGCTCAGTTTGAGAGACAAGTTTTGATCTGTTACCGGCAAAGGAGAGAGGGAGAAGAGTGGCGCATCTTTTGGAGAGGACTTTTTGTATTGGTTTGAGTTATCTCTTGAAATTGTATTGGCAATTTATGATAAGGAAGTTTTTGTTGTGTTTTCTTCCCCTAGAGGGTTTCCCAGGATAAATGTTGTGTCTCTTGTGAATGTGTATTTCTCAGTGATCTTGTTCTTATGTTGTTGTTATCTATTGAAATGCAAAGAACTATAATAATCGCATAAACATTAACATGAAGAACATGAAGAATAAAAATTAGAGTACATGTATTTTGAAGAAAGGATGCTCAAGGATCTAGAAGGGAGAAATGATAGGAGCAATATGGAAGTTTCAGAATATGCAGGGAATATTAAACCAGAGAAGTTAGTAGATTGGTTGAATTCCATGGATAAAGTTTTTGAATGACAGCTTATCCCAAAGGAAAATAAGGTGAAATTTGCATGGACCAAGTTGGAGGGTAATTCCATGATCTTGTGGAATCATGTGTAGAAAGACTTAGTAAGAAAAGGAAAAAAAATAAATTAAGACCTGGAGCAAAATGGAAAAAAAATTATGAGAATTTGTTTTTCCTCTAGACTATGCCCATACCCATTTTCATAGATTTCAAAACTTGAAGTAAAACTTGTCCACCGTAGAGGAACTCTCAAACCAATTTTATCAATTGTNACACTTTCGAGATAAGCTTGGTATAGTCCGAAAGGACCCTCCCTGAAAGGGGGAGTATATATATTTATTCCTTGCTTCTGACCTCAGTGTTAGACGTAAAGCAAGATGAGTCATTACTTCTGACCTTGCTGTTAGACATAAAGCATGACGTTGTGTGTTCCTTGCTTCTGACCTCGCTATTAGACGTAAAGCAATATGAGTCATTGCTTCTGACCTCGTTCTTAGACATAAAGCATGACACTGTGTGTTCCTTTCTTTTGACCTCGCTATTAGACATAAAGCAAGATGAGTCATTGTTTTTGACCTTGCTGTTAGACGTAAAGCATGACGTTGTGTGTTCCTTGCTTCTGACCTCATTGTTAGATGTAAAGAAAGATAATGATGATCCCTTGCTTCTGACCTCGTTGTTAGACGTAAAGTGAGATGATGTGTGATTCCTTGCTTCTGACCTAGTTGTTAGACGTAAAGCAAGATTATTCCTCACTTTTGACCTCATTGTTAGACATTAAGAGAGATGTTGATGTGCTCCTTACTTTTGACCTAGTTGTTAGATGTAAAGAAAGATGATTCCTTGCGTTTGACCTTGTTGTTAGATGTAAATAAAGATGTGACTGACACTAAGCTACCGGCTTATCAGCTGTGACATTGAGCCTGTGTAGTACTGCGATGTGCCAGCATAGTGTTATGATGAGGTATCATTTTTATTGATACATTTTAATGCAGATGATGATGGCATTCTTTCGAGAATGATGATGTTGTCGATGAAGAAAACTTATGATGACTCGTAAATGTGCTAGCTAATGTTTCAAGATGATATTGACAATACTGTTCTCCTGATGCCACTAATGATGAAGACCTCTCTCACCTAATGTTGTTGAAGAAGACCCTTCTTGTTAAGGGGGAGTGTTGAAATAATGTAAATCTGAAGATTATTCTTATTATTATTTGATATATTATTTATAGTATTAATCCCCATTGTGGATTAATCATGTCGGTAATTTTATTAGGACCAAATCCCCTTTTGCGGATTGGTTAACAAACAATTATAATAGGCAGAATAAGAAGTTGGTCCCAGTAGTTAATAAGAAGACCCAGAAATATAATAAAGTTGGGTCTACCCACCCAGATTAAGAAGTTAGCCTTGCCAGTGAAGAGACACTTCACACATACTAGAACTTGTATAAATAAAGGAGGCTAGCACCTCATTTGAACACAATTCACTTGCTCAGTTTGAGAGACAAGTTTTGATCCGTTACCGGCAAAGGAGAGAGGGAGAAGAGTGGCGCATCTTTTGCAGAGGACTTTTTGTATTGGTTTGAGTTATCTCTTGACATTGTATTGGCAATTTATGATAAGGAAGTTTTTGTTGGGTTTTCTTCCCCTAGAGGGTTTCCCAGGATAAATGTTGTG
>JZKD02S1568139.1:0-10325 GCA_000966675.3 Picea glauca
CTTACTTGTCTATTTTCTTTAATAGGTTAGATAGGTGCTTTTTATTACTTTCTTATTTATTTTCTTTCATAGGGTAGTTTCGAATTGAATGTAGGTTGGAAAGTTAAAGAAGTTTTATTTTGTCATTTGCTTAGATAGTTTCTTATTTCTTATTGTTGAACTAGTTTTCTTTACATAGGGTTTTACTTGCTTTCTTAGGAACTATCCATCGATCCTTGACCCAAAGGTACTTAGGTCACCTAGTTTCAATTTTCTTAGTAGGGTTTTCTCATTAGATAGCTTTGCTTGAGTAGATTAGCCTTAGATAGCTTCCTTCCTTAGTTAGACTATACTCCTAGTAGTCGTCTACCTTTGGCATATATTTTGATACAACTCTAATTTTACTTACCTCAGGTTGACAATTTAATTGAGGGTTTTTATTTTGTTTTTTGTGCATATATAACACCCATCAGTGAGTTGTCCATGATCCCTCTTCTTCGATCCTTTATCTTCCTTGATATTCTCTTCCAACGAATAGCTTTTCCTTCACCTCGCTCCTTCTTTTCTGGTTCTTTAACCACTTTGACCCTTCATTGGTTTATGTGCCTTCAACATAGTTTGTAACTCTCTTTTATTCCTTAATATTCACTTCCTTACATAACCAAGGGACAACAGTCTCTCAACACTCACGTGTGACTCATCCTGAGTCACTGCAAGACTGATCCTTCCAATTTACTTCGACTACATAATGCGTGAAGCAACCTATTCTTTCTTCTCTGTCCCTCCCTATCATGTGCAAACTGTCTTTTCTATGTCTAGTACACAATTTCAACTGCACCTGGTACCTAGACCCTTCTTCCTTATGATTTTATTGAGATCTACGAGGCAACTGGTTATCATAGTACAATTTCAATCAGCTCCCATTTACCAAAACTTCCTTCCATTCTCCATTAAGGGTCTTCAACTATGTAGCTCCTCCTTCTATAACATAGGAAACCTCAAATGGCCCTAGCCAATTTGTCCTAAACTTCCCTGGATGCTTCATGAACTTGATGTCATATAACTAGAAAAAATCTTCTTGATTTAATGCTTTCCTCTTGATATGTCTGTCATGGCCTTTTCTCTTTCTTTCTGTACATGTTGATGAAATCCCGCAATAAACATGTCTTCCTCCAGTTCTAACAACTATGGAAGCCTGTATTAAACAACGTTGGTGTCATCCATACCTATAAATGCTGCAATTATTAAACTAGGAACCAAGTATTCCATAGGTACCAGTGCTTCCAAGCCATATACCAACTTAAATGGGGTCTGTATTGTTAACTTCTTGCAATTAGTTTTGTAGGCCCATAAGACTATTGGAATTCTTAAATCCCAATAATCTATGTTAACACTACAAATCTTAGTCAACGTTGTCTCCAAGATCTTATTGAAATCTTCGACTGTACCATTTTCTTGTGGGTGGTATGGAGTGCTCTTTTGATGGTGAACTTAAAATTCCTGAGTTAAGGCTTCAATAGTTTTGTTGATGAAGTTTGTGTCTTGATCACTCATGAGGATATTTGGGCATCCAAACCTGGTTATAATATTCTCAAAAATGAACTGCATAGTTGTATATGCACTAGAGTCCTTAAATGCTCTTGCTTCTGAAAATTTGGTCAAATACTTTGTCACAGAGATAATGAATCTTGCTCATGTGTGCCTTCTTGGTGGGTTAATAGGTCCCACAAAGTCAATGGCCCATTTATCAAATACTTTTAATGTTAATTGCAGTGCCAAGGGCATCTCATCCCTTCTAGACATCTTCCCTACTCTTTGACACACATCATAGGCTCTGTAGTATTCCTTAGCATCCTTATGTAAAGTATGCCACCAGAGGCCAACTCTAATAATATTCTGCATTGTTTCTTTCCATGCATAATGTCCTCCTACGATGCCTTCATGTGTTTCTTCAAGAATCAATGGTATTTATCCTCCATAACACGTCTCCTCAATATCTCATCGTGTCCCATCTTGTACAACTGTCCAGCTATGAGTTGAAACTTGGATGCCCAGACTACCAACTATTTCTTATGAATGACTGTATACTCTCGAGGTGGCATTCCATTTGGAAAGGAACTGAACTATCTCAACGAAGTGACCATCGAATTTTCTGGTGACCAACAACTGTGCATCTGGTAGTTGTTGGCATAGGGGCATACCCAAGGTTCAATGCTACAACAACAAACCAACAAAACCCTAACTATCATCCCTTTTGGAAACACCTGCGAAGCAAATGAAGTCTCACCCAAGGTAGAGGCAGGGGTGGTTGCAAGACTCAAGTGTTTTCAACCTTAACTGGGACACATATATGTGATTATGATACTTATAGAGTACTTAGCACTACCAGATCCTCAATATGAAATCAATATCTACTTCGTTGATAAAACAGAGCTTCACAACATTCACATTGATCTAATGTAATTAAGCACTTAGCACAAATAGATGGATCAGATCTAGCAGAAGCAAAAACTAAGCACATTCATAGAAGTCAGATCTAACATTCATAACACAAAGCATAAACATATTTATCTATCTATATCAAATCACTTAGCAAGAGAAGTTATAAACACATCAAGACAAGCATAAAGCAGAACAAAACAATGTTTACGTGGTTCATCCCTACCTTGGGGATATGTCCACCAACTATTCTTCTTTATTATCTTCATTCAATAGGTTACATTCACAGAGCCTCTGAACCCTTCTCTGCATAGGAGAGAAGATCTACACAACTCGTTATATCCTTCTTCCTTGCATTACAACACAAAGCCTTCCACTGTCCGTTACAACCACTTTCACTTAGCTCTATAAGTCTCTTACTGTCATGCACAAAGCACTTACAGACTCTACTTGCACTTAGCATACATTCAAATCACATAGATGCACCACCGCTTCTATCTAGCCTAAGAATCTATTTATATATTACAAAATAGGCCTAAACATGGGTAAACCCATGGGCCAACATCCCAATCCCTTTACATAATCCCCAAAACCCAAAAAGGACCGAAAAGGGGCCATGATCCCATGATCTTCCCTTCTTCTTACACTCCTCCTTTGACAGGTTGTCGAAGTCGAAAATAGGTCAACATAACTAAGAATAACCCAAATCTCCGTCAAGGGACAACAGGCCCCAAACACTAACCCGTGACTCATGCCAAGTCACTATGGTCTAACTGGTTCTGACTCGAATGCCTCGAGCTTGGCTCGTGCTATTGGCCCTTCTAGGCATTGTTTTGCTACATTAACAACCTACTCTAGCTCTACTTCTCGACTCTCAACCTCTATGAACAACTGATAGGCCTTATCTTGCATAGGTTGGATCTGTTGAGTTACTTCCATAACTTTTCTTTGAATTGTATTGATTTGTTGTTGGATGATGCACTGCTCTTGAGACCGCTTCATTCTTTCGACAACTGACAGGGCCTTCAACTGCTTTTGTAGTATCTATGAATTCTTCTTTTCTTCCTGGAACTGTGACTCTCGTGACTACAATTCTAGATTCTCAGCATGCTTGTCATACATTGGGGCACTGTGGTTACTTAGCTGCTTTCACTCCCCGAAAAGAGCCTTCAGTCTCTCAACTGCGCTCCTGGTAGTTGCTTCCCTTTGGTCTCTTACATATTGAGGGGTCTCAGGTACTACACATAGCTCCAAATATTCTATGCATTGTTGTAGCTACCAGATCACTTCTTCAAGTTACACTACTTTTTATGGAATTCTCTCTTTGGCCTTTACTTATAAGACTGTCGGAGAGCGAAGCACTCTATTGACCATTTATTTTAATTCAAGTTTCTTTGTGAGAAACTGTTCCTTTTCTTTCTATAGTTGTGCTTTTTCTTCGTCGAACTTTGTCTGGAGAGAAAGATTCTCTCGTTCTGTAGTATTGCATTGCTCTACAAGGACTCCTTCTACTTGTGTCAAATCATGGGAAGCTTGCACTATTTATTATTTCTCTCGTTGAAGGAAAACTTCGATTGTATCAGCTATTCGATGGAGTTGAGCTCGCTCATCTCCCAGTTTCGGTGTTCCTAATGGAAAAGGCACAGTGGAGACTACATGAATGGGATGTAGTGCTTGTTGTACTTCTTGAAGCTCAATCTCGATTCTATTGTAAATCGCTTCCTGCTTAGCCTCTTGTTTCTCTGCTATATCCAACAAAGCATCATTCAGGGCCGCTATAATGAAATCGAAGTCATCTGAGGTGAGGATAGTCTAAATTTTGGTCACATAATATTTCGATTTATTCCGGGAGGAAGGCTTTGGGGGGCAAGCCTTCCTTTTCTTTAAGGGGTCCTTTTCATCTCTAGGCAGTGTATCCTCACTTTTCTTCAGTTCAAATTCTACACCATCTATCTCTCCGCCATCACCTCCTTGCTCTGGTGAGATGGAAAATTTTTTCATGGATGCATTGTCTAAATCCTAAACCTCTTCAATTTTCTTCGTCCTTCTAGGTCCAGTTGTATCCTACGCAGTTTCTTCACTGTCTATATCAGATATCTCCATAGGGTCTGCTAGAATGAGGAGGTCCCCCAACCAGTCCTTGGTGATCTCCTCCAAGTCCTCCTCGATTAGCTTGTAGTATGACTGAAGTTGTTTCTTGTGCTCATCAACGCGTGCTGTGATATAAATGAAATGGTGGTCTACGCTAAATTTCATCAAAGGCCGAAACCTGTGTAAAGCATTCAGAATTATGCGAGGCGCAAACTGTATGGATGCCTTCAACTAGTTGTATTATGTGTGAAATACAGCAATGGATTTCCACTATTTATTCATGTCACTTGAATACCACTGTGTGATGAATTTCATGACCAAAGGTTCAAAGGGCTCGATGTTCGGGAAGGTCCCACCTTCTGGCATCTCCCAGGCAATGAAAGTGATTAGGATTAGTAGCCAGCTAATGTGAAATTCGTACCCTTGATCCTGGGATTGTCTGCAGTCAAGTTCTAATTGGTTCACCAAGTACTTCACCCAATTCATTTGTAGGCCCTCTGTGCACTTCCCTGCGAGGTTGAATACAAAACCAGTGACTTGGGTGGGTCATTTATTTTGTACTAACTTTCCTACGATCAATTGAAAAATGAGATGCACTGGGTTGCTCTGGATAGAAGCTACCTTGTAGCCTCGCGTGGCCTTCTCAACATTGGNCTTACTTGTCTATTTTCTTTAATAGGTTAGATAGGTGCTTTTTATTACTTTCTTATTTATTTTCTTTCATAGGGTAGTTTCGAATTGAATGTAGGTTGGAAAGTTAAAGAAGTTTTATTTTGTCATTTGCTTAGATAGTTTCTTATTTCTTATTGTTGAACTAGTTTTCTTTACATAGGGTTTTACTTGCTTTCTTAGGAACTATCCATCGATCCTTGACCCAAAGGTACTTAGGTCACCTAGTTTCAATTTTCTTAGTAGGGTTTTCTCATTAGATAGCTTTGCTTGAGTAGATTAGCCTTAGATAGCTTCCTTCCTTAGTTAGACTATACTCCTAGTAGTCGTCTACCTTTGGCATATATTTTGATACAACTCTAATTTTACTTACCTCAGGTTGACAATTTAATTGAGGGTTTTTATTTTGTTTTTTGTGCATATATAACACCCATCAGTGAGTTGTCCATGATCCCTCTTCTTCGATCCTTTATCTTCCTTGATATTCTCTTCCAACGAATAGCTTTTCCTTCACCTCGCTCCTTCTTTTCTGGTTCTTTAACCACTTTGACCCTTCATTGGTTTATGTGCCTTCAACATAGTTTGTAACTCTCTTTTATTCCTTAATATTCACTTCCTTACATAACCAAGGGACAACAGTCTCTCAACACTCACGTGTGACTCATCCTGAGTCACTGCAAGACTGATCCTTCCAATTTACTTCGACTACATAATGCGTGAAGCAACCTATTCTTTCTTCTCTGTCCCTCCCTATCATGTGCAAACTGTCTTTTCTATGTCTAGTACACAATTTCAACTGCACCTGGTACCTAGACCCTTCTTCCTTATGATTTTATTGAGATCTACGAGGCAACTGGTTATCATAGTACAATTTCAATCAGCTCCCATTTACCAAAACTTCCTTCCATTCTCCATTAAGGGTCTTCAACTATGTAGCTCCTCCTTCTATAACATAGGAAACCTCAAATGGCCCTAGCCAATTTGTCCTAAACTTCCCTGGATGCTTCATGAACTTGATGTCATATAACTAGAAAAAATCTTCTTGATTTAATGCTTTCCTCTTGATATGTCTGTCATGGCCTTTTCTCTTTCTTTCTGTACATGTTGATGAAATCCCGCAATAAACATGTCTTCCTCCAGTTCTAACAACTATGGAAGCCTGTATTAAACAACGTTGGTGTCATCCATACCTATAAATGCTGCAATTATTAAACTAGGAACCAAGTATTCCATAGGTACCAGTGCTTCCAAGCCATATACCAACTTAAATGGGGTCTGTATTGTTAACTTCTTGCAATTAGTTTTGTAGGCCCATAAGACTATTGGAATTCTTAAATCCCAATAATCTATGTTAACACTACAAATCTTAGTCAACGTTGTCTCCAAGATCTTATTGAAATCTTCGACTGTACCATTTTCTTGTGGGTGGTATGGAGTGCTCTTTTGATGGTGAACTTAAAATTCCTGAGTTAAGGCTTCAATAGTTTTGTTGATGAAGTTTGTGTCTTGATCACTCATGAGGATATTTGGGCATCCAAACCTGGTTATAATATTCTCAAAAATGAACTGCATAGTTGTATATGCACTAGAGTCCTTAAATGCTCTTGCTTCTGAAAATTTGGTCAAATACTTTGTCACAGAGATAATGAATCTTGCTCATGTGTGCCTTCTTGGTGGGTTAATAGGTCCCACAAAGTCAATGGCCCATTTATCAAATACTTTTAATGTTAATTGCAGTGCCAAGGGCATCTCATCCCTTCTAGACATCTTCCCTACTCTTTGACACACATCATAGGCTCTGTAGTATTCCTTAGCATCCTTATGTAAAGTATGCCACCAGAGGCCAACTCTAATAATATTCTGCATTGTTTCTTTCCATGCATAATGTCCTCCTACGATGCCTTCATGTGTTTCTTCAAGAATCAATGGTATTTATCCTCCATAACACGTCTCCTCAATATCTCATCGTGTCCCATCTTGTACAACTGTCCAGCTATGAGTTGAAACTTGGATGCCCAGACTACCAACTATTTCTTATGAATGACTGTATACTCTCGAGGTGGCATTCCATTTGGAAAGGAACTGAACTATCTCAACGAAGTGACCATCGAATTTTCTGGTGACCAACAACTGTGCATCTGGTAGTTGTTGGCATAGGGGCATACCCAAGGTTCAATGCTACAACAACAAACCAACAAAACCCTAACTATCATCCCTTTTGGAAACACCTGCGAAGCAAATGAAGTCTCACCCAAGGTAGAGGCAGGGGTGGTTGCAAGACTCAAGTGTTTTCAACCTTAACTGGGACACATATATGTGATTATGATACTTATAGAGTACTTAGCACTACCAGATCCTCAATATGAAATCAATATCTACTTCGTTGATAAAACAGAGCTTCACAACATTCACATTGATCTAATGTAATTAAGCACTTAGCACAAATAGATGGATCAGATCTAGCAGAAGCAAAAACTAAGCACATTCATAGAAGTCAGATCTAACATTCATAACACAAAGCATAAACATATTTATCTATCTATATCAAATCACTTAGCAAGAGAAGTTATAAACACATCAAGACAAGCATAAAGCAGAACAAAACAATGTTTACGTGGTTCATCCCTACCTTGGGGATATGTCCACCAACTATTCTTCTTTATTATCTTCATTCAATAGGTTACATTCACAGAGCCTCTGAACCCTTCTCTGCATAGGAGAGAAGATCTACACAACTCGTTATATCCTTCTTCCTTGCATTACAACACAAAGCCTTCCACTGTCCGTTACAACCACTTTCACTTAGCTCTATAAGTCTCTTACTGTCATGCACAAAGCACTTACAGACTCTACTTGCACTTAGCATACATTCAAATCACATAGATGCACCACCGCTTCTATCTAGCCTAAGAATCTATTTATATATTACAAAATAGGCCTAAACATGGGTAAACCCATGGGCCAACATCCCAATCCCTTTACATAATCCCCAAAACCCAAAAAGGACTGAAAAGGGGCCATGATCCCATGATCTTCCCTTCTTCTTACACTCCTCCTTTGACAGGTTGTCGAAGTCGAAAATAGGTCAACATAACTAAGAATCTCCCAAATCTCCGTCAAGGGACAACAGGCCCCAAACACTAACCTGTGACTCATGCCAAGTCACTATGGTCTAACTGGTTCTGACTCAAATGCCTCGAGCTTGGCTCGCGCTACTGGCCCTTCTAGGCATTGTTTTGCTACATTAACAACCTACTCTAGCTCTACTTCTCGACTCTCAACCTCTATGAACAACTGATAGGCCTTATCTTGCATAGGTTGGAGCTGTTGAGTTACTTCCATAACTTTTCTTTGAATTGTATTTATTTGTTGTTGGATGATGCACTGCTCTTGAGACCGCTTCATTCTTTCGACAACTGACAGGGCCTTCAACTGCTTTTGTAGTATCTATGCATTCTTCTTTTCTTCCTGGAACTGTGACTCTCGTGACTACAATTCTAGATTCTCAGCATGCTTGTCATACATTGGGGCACTGTGGTTACTTAGCTGCTTTCACTCCCCGAAAAGAGCCTTCAGTCTCTCAACTGCGCTCCTGGTAGTTGCTTCCCTTTGGTCTCTTACATATTGAGGGGTCTCAGGTACTACACATAGCTCCAAATATTCTATGCATTGTTGTAGCTACCAGATCACTTCTTCAAGTTACACTACTTTTTATGGAATTCTCTCTTTGGCCTTTACTTATAAGACTGTCGGAGAGCGAAGCACTCTATTGACCATTTATTTTAATTCAAGTTTCTTTGTGAGAAACTGTTCCTTTTCTTTCTATAGTTGTGCTTTTTCTTCGTCGAACTTTGTCTGGAGAGAAAGATTCTCTCGTTCTGTAGTATTGCATTGCTCTACAAGGACTCCTTCTACTTGTGTCAAATCATGGGAAGCTTGCACTATTTATTATTTCTCTCGTTGAAGGAAAACTTCGATTGTATCAGCTATTCGATGGAGTTGAGCTCGCTCATCTCCCAGTTTCGGTGTTCCTAATGGAAAAGGCACAGTGGAGACTACATGAATGGGATGTAGTGCTTGTTGTACTTCTTGAAGCTCAATCTCGATTCTATTGTAAATCGCTTCCTGCTTAGCCTCTTGTTTCTCTGCTATATCCAACAAAGCATCATTCAGGGCCGCTATAATGAAATCGAAGTCATCTGAGGTGAGGATAGTCTAAATTTTGGTCACATAATATTTCGATTTATTCCGGGAGGAAGGCTTTGGGGGGCAAGCCTTCCTTTTCTTTAAGGGGTCCTTTTCATCTCTAGGCAGTGTATCCTCACTTTTCTTCAGTTCAAATTCTACACCATCTATCTCTCCGCCATCACCTCCTTGCTCTGGTGAGATGGAAAATTTTTTCATGGATGCATTGTCTAAATCCTAAACCTCTTCAATTTTCTTCGTCCTTCTAGGTCCAGTTGTATCCTACGCAGTTTCTTCACTGTCTATATCAGATATCTCCATAGGGTCTGCTAGAATGAGGAGGTCCCCCAACCAGTCCTTGGTGATCTCCTCCAAGTCCTCCTCGATTAGCTTGTAGTATGACTGAAGTTGTTTCTTGTGCTCATCAACGCGTGCTGTGATATAAATGAAATGGTGGTCTACGCTAAATTTCATCAAAGGCCGAAACCTGTGTAAAGCATTCAGAATTATGCGAGGCGCAAACTGTATGGATGCCTTCAACTAGTTGTATTATGTGTGAAATACAGCAATGGATTTCCACTATTTATTCATGTCACTTGAATACCACTGTGTGATGAATTTCATGACCAAAGGTTCAAAGGGCTCGATGTTCGGGAAGGTCCCACCTTCTGGCATCTCCCAGGCAATGAAAGTGATTAGGATTAGTAGCCAGCTAATGTGAAATTCGTACCCTTGATCCTGGGATTGTCTGCAGTCAAGTTCTAATTGGTTCACCAAGTACTTCACCCAATTCATTTGTAGGCCCTCTGTGCACTTCCCTGCGAGGTTGAATACAAAACCAGTGACTTGGGTGGGTCATTTATTTTGTACTAACTTTCCTACGATCAATTGAAAAATGAGATGCACTGGGTTGCTCTGGATAGAAGCTACCTTGTAGCCTCGCGTGGCCTTCTCAACATTGG
>JZKD02S1568150.1:0-10325 GCA_000966675.3 Picea glauca
ATTCTAGAGTCAAAAGAGGAAATATTACTACATTTCACCGTCATGAGCCAACTAAATCAGCTCATTTCATTCCAATCAATGCTAGACCAAGACAATGGAGAATTTTGTTAAATAGTTAACTGCGAAATTTCGAGCTTAGACTCAGAATGCAATGTACTTTTATTTTTCTTCAATATAACAAGCAGATCTGAAAACTTAAATGATAAATAATGCAGAAACTGAAAGTTGTAAAACAGAAGTAGACAGTGCACACAAATGGAGTCAATAACATAGGAATTCATCCTGGGGAAACCCAAAGAGGGAGAAAACCCCAACAAACAATCTTCCTTATCAGCAAATAAATGAATGAATAATCTGATTACAATATCACCATGAGAATGTGCTTCTGAGATTGCCAGTATGTGAATTCCCTGTTGTGTTGCCTGCAAAAATATATATATCTTGCCTGCAAGATATGTATATGTTGCCTGCTAGATATGTATATGTTGCCTGCTAAAATATATATCACCTGCCTGCAAAATTATCCTTTTCTCCTCTCTGATGCACTGCATACAAAAGTGAATAATGAAGAGAGTAATTATGTGTATATCCTGGGCGCAGAAGAGAGACGAGGGAACTCAACTTAGGCGCAGAAGAGAGATGAGTCAACTCAGCTTAGAACTAGTTGCATTACAAGACAACTCGCCTTGAGACTTGACTTCTCAACTTAACTCGAATTAATTGTAACTTGACTTGTAACTAGATATGCCAATTTGACATGCAACCTCGTACTTGTCAACTCAAACTTGCAACTAGACTTGTCACTCAACTTTTACACTTGAGTTCATAACTCGAATTCTTGAGTTAGACACTTGGACTTGACATGCAACCTTGACTTGTACACTTGAGTTCATAACTCGGATACACTTGAGTTCATAACTCGGATTCTTGAGTTAGACACTTGGACTTGACATGCAACCTCAAATTGTACCCTTGAGTTCATAACTCAGCTACACTTGAGTTCATAACTTGGATTTCACACTTTGGCAACTCGACATTCTTTGGCAACTCGTTATTTTCTCATGGTGGATAAAGTCACATGTGCCAATGCACTAAATCATTATAATTACATCATTTGCATAAGTGATAAGGAAGATTATTTGTCACGTCAATCTAGCTCACAGGATTTATACATTCATCCTGTCTATTGCTAGATTTTCCTTGGCTTTTGCACTAAGCTCACAACACTGACCTTGATTGTTGCACATGGCTCACAAGGTTTTTGTCCTGACTTTTGTCCTGGCTCACAAGACTTGTACATTTGCCTTCACTCTTGTCATGACTTCACAAGACTATCTCTGGCAGCATCTCTTTCGTCCCAACTTTTGTACTGGCTCACAAAGCTTGTACATTGACCTTGACTATTGCCATGGCTCACAAAGCAGCCAAAGCTTGTACATTGGCCTTGACTCTTTCCATGGCTCACAAAGCTTGTACATTGGCCTTGACTCTTGCCATGACTCACAAGACTGTTTAATCTCCAGGTCTCCCTGTCTAGCCTCAGGGTGGTCACTTAAGACCCCTCGTTGGAGAATGCCTTATGATGTCTAGCCTCAGGGTGGTCACTTAAGACCCCTCTTTGGAGAATGCCTTATGATGATGCTATTTTCAACATTAACATCATAGAGTACCAAAGAATATCATCTCTAATAAGGAGTCTCATATCACCTCGTACTTCTTACAATAGCACATTAAGGGGTGTTTCAAACCCTTTTGAAGTTCAACACTTAAAAGGAGCTCACTTAAATTAAGAAAGAATGCAAAACAAATGCGAAGTGATTTTGTTCACTTTGAGATAGTGATAGAAAGGATGAACATGATACATTTAAATTTTCCTTCCCACCTAATCTAAGAAGCCATGGTCCATTTCATGTTTCTTTAACTAAGAATATGCTCATGATTCTACCATGTGGTTAACTAGTTGAAAAAACAAGTGGAGCTAAAAGGTCAGTTGTGGCCAACAATAATTGAAATCCTTACCAAGAAAACCGTGACTTTAGGGAACTAGTCATCAAGTAGGTAATGGTTTAGTGGAAGCACTATTGACCTAAAGAGGGCAGCTAGGAGCTACTCAAAGCAAAGATAAGGCAACAATTMTACCATCATTTTGCATAAATMCTTAGGATAATTATCTCACAATAAGGAGCATAACGTAGTGCCAATTTTTTCTCTGGTTTTTTCACTCTCTATGAGTAAATATCCTCTGTATCGTCAGCAGGAAATCAAAGGGAAAYATTTCCTTGAACAAGTGAATACACCTTATTGAATATTCATGTAAGGACATTTTAAAAATAGTTTACATGTGACTGGAATGGAATTACATAGGATTGAACCAAGCTTAAAAAACAAAGGATTATTGGTGACACAGATAATTGTAGATTTTACTGAAAAGGAATTTCCTTCTCCAAGATAATAGAGTATTATTTTTGGAAATCAAATATATAATCCACATGATGACTTAAGGATAAACTTAGATCCGACAATGGCGGCACAAAGAATTAGGTTGGCACTGTATATTAATAAATCTCGTCCAAAAGAAAAACCGATCAGGGGTTTAACATTGACGCACATAGACAAGGGGAAGCCATGGGGTTTTTTCAATGGGGGCAACCAGTGTGAGCCGAGGATATGTGCAGCTAGGGATATCTTGTTCATAAATAATCAATATTACTTTCACGTAATGTATGCAACAAAAGATGGAACCAACAATCAAGCGAAATTATATGCTTTACGGGTCCTATTGAAGCTGACAGTGGAAAAGGGGATCACTCAGCTTCAAGTTTACGGGGATTCCAAACTTATCATCGATTAGGTCCAAGGTCAACGCAACAAAAGATGGAACCAACAATCAAGCGAAATTATATGCTTTACGGGTGACAGTGGAAAAGGGATCACTCAGCTTCAAGTTTACGGGGATTCCAAACTTGTGATCGATTAGGTCCATGGTCAACGCAAGCTAGAGAATTTGGGCCTTATAAACATAATGGAACATATTAGGGAGTTATCTAATATGATACACAACATTTCTTTTGACCATATTTATGGTGAGTTCAATACTCAAGCAGATGCCTTATCTAAAGACACTCTCTCTCTACAAGAGGGAATTTTGCGGGTTGTGAAGCATAGGGCAAGTACAATCACTTCATTTTATGAGTCTTTTTTGTTTTAGTATTCACAACCTTTAGGCTCGGCAGGGTTAAATATAAATGAAAGAATGGACTATGACTCAAGTTTGTGTTATGTTATTTTCACTGGAAAATTGTGGGAAATTCTTGGAAAATGTATGAATAGAGCACAAGTTTCTATCTATTCAAATTTATGTAACATGAGTCCTTTCAAGGACAATCCAATGTATATTTGGTTTCTATCTCAATAATATCAATATATAGATTTTTTTCTCTAGAAAGAAAAAATGATGAATTTAGATCGAAATTAGAAAGGATTATTTTTGTGGCATGAGTGTTATTTCTAGGACAATAAGAAAGATAATTANTGTCTTGGAAAAGGTGCTAGAGTAATTGTGTGGATTGTTCATTCAGAGGAAGGAGATAACCATACAACTCTTAAGGTTGAGTGAAAACCCAAAAATTAAGATATCCAAATTGAGTGCTTGGTGGATGAGCATAGCCCAAGACAACACCTAGACTTGATGCTCAATTTTAGTTAACAATAAGAAGTGGAAATGTCCTTGTCACCTTCGATCCTAACTTATGGAAAAAGGTCCTAGAAGATTGTAGTTGATTGGGAGGAGAGCTACTAAAACATGGAAACAACAAAAATTAATGGTACAACAAACAACCTTTTGCTACTAAAACATATAACATAAAATAACATCTACAGTTTCTAGTAAAGAGTAAATTTATGATCAATCTTTTAGCAACTTTTGCAAGGTCATTTTTCCTACCAAATAAGTGTTATCTTTGATATGAGACTATTACACAATACACATTTTTTGGTTGAAGGAATCCAAGAGAAAATAAATCCCTCTTCCCATGCTATGCCTATCTTCCTCATACAACAATGTTATGAATTGTTTAGGTTTTCCATCAAGAATTACAAGGGTCGAAATAAGCCAAGAATAATTTGAGGGCTATGAGGCTTGATGTTGATCTAAAGGACAACCATAGTGGGGTGGTGTTGAAATGGGTGAAGGGGAGATAGAACCTAAACTAGAATATAACAAGTGAAAGAACCAATCAAATTTGAAGATCAAAACAAAGCTATAACAAGAACATAAAGAATTATCAAAGGTAAGTAGCAAGAATAGGAAATTAGAGTAGAAAGTACTAGATGAGGCAGTAGAAGGTAGAGTAGAAGTCTAGGGAATTACAGAGATATAGAAGTTGATCCTTTAGAGTAATTGAATAGAAAAGAAATGAGAAGAAAGGTTCATATAGAAAAAGTAAGTGGGCAATGTGAAAAAGATGAGTTAGGAGACCCATGATAAAGAACACCATATTCGTAAGAAATAATGAAACTATTGTGAAGTTATATATGACCTATAATAATCAAAAAACAAAAGAGGCTCTAATACTAGATGATCTGAAATTATCCAAATATTGACTTAGAAGATGGAGTGGCATGTCACTCATTGTTTTTCAACCTGAATCTCGAAAATAGAGACATGCTTTTATTGTATTGCTCATGCTACTACAGAGCTAGAAGATTTTCATGTGTAAGCTGAAATATTCTCAAGTAGTTGCAACTCTGCAACCTCCAAATTATGATGTTGCTTGAAACCATGGGAAGATTTTTGGATCATGCTAACTACATGCTTGAGCAAGAATTAAATTCTCTCAAAAATTTAAACCAAGATTTGAAGTGCGTCCTTGAAAATCCCCTCAAATCATAATCATGTTGAATCTATCAAAACCCCAAAGGCTATACACTCAATAGCAATGCAAAGCAAGGAAAACATACATCCTAAACTCTAGAGAATCTGAATGGAACATGCTACCTATATACATTGGCCCCATACAAAATATTTGGAAGAGACCAACCATATAACACGTTGAAGAACATATCAACGACTCTCAACGCTTGGGCTTTTAGTCTCGCCACTATGCATTTGTTTTAATTTATAATTTTATACCAACAATATTGGTGTGGATATATATTACAACAACATTGATTTAGAGATTCATAGACATGAATACCTAGAAACCTGTAACCTCCAAATTATGTTATATCATCCATAGAAACCTTAGAAAAAATTTTGAAGCATGCTAAATACCTGCCTGAACAAGAATTAAATGCTCTCAAAAAGACTTAAACCAAGATTTGAAGTACCTTCATGAAAATCCCCTCAAATTAGAATCATCACAAATCTATCAAAACCTCAAAGGTTATACACTCAATAGCAATGCAAATTAAGGAAAACATCCATCCTAAACCCTAGGCAATCTAAATGGAATATACTACATCATGTTCACTATCTTTATATAAATTACCCCCATACAAAATATCTGGAAGAGACCGGCCATATAACACATGGAAGCACATATCAACGATTCTCAGTGCTTGGGATTTAGTCTCACCACTATGCATTTGTTTCAACTTATACCAACAATATTGGTGTGGATATCTATTACAACGACAACGATTTAGAGATTCGTAAACACAAATACATAGAAACTTGCAACCTCCAAATTATGTTATATAATGCATCAAAACCATAGGGAGATCTTGGAGCATGCTAACTAAATGAACAAGAATTAAATGCTCTCAAAAAGATTTAAACCGAGATTTGAAGTACTCCCATGAAAATCCCCTCAATTTAGAATCATGTTGAATCTGTCAAAACTCCAAAGGCTATACACTCAATAGCAGCACAAAGCAAGGAAAATATAAATCCTAAACTCTAGGCAATCTAAATGGAATATGTTACCTCATGTTCATTGTCTTTATATACATTTCCCCTATCAAAATATTYGGAAGAGACCGACCATATAACACATTGAAGCACATATCAACAACTCTCAATGCTTGGGCTTTAGTCTCRTAGTCTACATTTGTTTCAATTTATACCAACAATATTGGTGTGGATATCTATTAAAACAACAACGATTTAGAGATTTGTAAACACAAATACATTTATTTTCATCAAAACACATGGAGCTTTACCCTGGAGAAACCCTAGGAAAGAAAAATCCAACAAACAAATATTATGCTTTATTATTAATAGCAGAAGAAGAGAATACAAAATTGTGACTCTCTACAGTTCTGCTATAGCAACCAACTACAAAAACACTATCAATTTGAACCCCTCTATGTTCTTCGCCCTAACTCTAAACCCCCTTCTCTTTATTGTTTTCCTCTTTAGTCACTAAGATCTCCCTTACTTCCACTACCTTTTGTCTATTTAACTTCCTCGTCTCAACTATTCTTGGCCAAGGGCATTATAAATGATCTAGATATGCTTACTATAACCATTTCTAGATTTTCTTGGGAGAGGTTTCATTCTAACTCACATAGAGCTAACGTGGAAAGCAGTGGTGTTGAGGTGGAACTAGAATGGTAGGTTTAGAGAAGCTAACTTTCCTCCTTGGATCTAGATTACAGATAACCCATCTCCCTAGAGAATATTGCTCGAGGAAAGCATTGGATCTAATCTGATCTCTTGTAGAAACTAGTGTTAGACAATTTCCATTGTCTTGTTCTTATATTTCTATTTTGGTACTGTAGTTTTGAAACCAGGTTTTGCATTGTTTAAAGGCATTAGTTCAAATTCATTCACTTATAGCATTTGAAGTTTCAATGCAAATTAAATTAGTCTATAACTATAGCTTGTCTACCATAGTTGAGTAAACTAGAATGCTAACTCAAATTGGTCTTGAATGCCACTTTAAGTTTGGAGGCATTACTTCAAATTCATCCACTTATAACATTTGAAGTTTAAGTGCAAAAATTAGTCTACAATTATAGCTTGTCCACAACAATTGAGTAGACCAGATTGCTAACTCAAAACTTTCTTGAATGGCACCTTTAAGTTTTCTCTTTTTGTTTCTCTCTCCTCATAAAAGTTTGAACAGAGCTAGAGTGAAAGACAACTAAGATTCATGGTATATGGATGTTCTGGACTAATCTCTTAGTATATACATGCATAATAAATTATAAGGCATCATGACGATATTGGGCATCATAATCAAAACGAGTGATGCCTACCAATGAAACTTTTATGTTTGGAACCTATTCAATTCAGATTTTGCTCAAAGATGAGTTCTTAGAAATCACCCTATGATTAAATAAACTATTTGTTTGAAAGTTGCCATTTTAATTAAATTGATATTATTAGGGATGTATGGCCTAATCAATAAAATACCTTAATTCCATATTGAAATGAAACAACCATAGAATGGAACGTGTACTTAATGGCATTTATACACCAACTCCTTATTATAAACTCCACACATTGAAGATAATTCAATGGTCATCACATAAATATACCACAGTGACACAATACCCCGTGGAATTGCAAATACTCAAATTCATCACACAAGAAAAACTCAAGGAGTAGAAGTGAAGAGGCAATGCCCATCACTATAGAAAAGAGAATGTTGGTTTCAATTTCAATTTATGAGTCCTATTATCTCTACCTTCCCACTTCAACTCATTAGGAATCCAATTGATACACGACCTCAAAATTTGAAAAAAAAAAAAAAGCAAATTAGAACATTGAGTCCCCATATCATGTTTATCATGATCCAATGAAGTTTGAACAAAAAGATGGAATATAAATTCCTAAACCCCTGCTATTCGTGTGGTTTTGAAAATTTTGATTTTCAATGCATTCTTCTCGAAAGGGGTTGGTGTTGGTAAATGCTAGTTTCCCTACCTCCGTGGACAATAAGTAATTGTGTTAGAACTCTTTTCTACAATGAGAATGGATATAAAGACGAAAATGAAGAACCCTATGGATTTTACACACTCAAGAAAGTTTGTTCATTCTATAATGATGTTATTATAATCTATGTGCGTAGTTCATCTTTACTGAACTTAAGACAATTAACCTTACAACTCGCATGCTCTAAATGCATTTTAGTATAAACAAAAGAAAAGTCACCAAATAATTAAATTTCACCACTTCAAACTTCTAGGGCCTAGGCCCCTCTATTTGTAGACTAAAATTATTTGACTGCAAGTATTGCACCTAAAGGCGTTTTCCACGACACGGGTAGATGTGTCAAGTTGCACATGTCAGCTATAAAATTAATTTACAATTTTATAATAAGAAACTAGTCTACATCCATCTTATCCCTGAATCTAATCCCTCTTGGTACTTGATAGATCCAAGTTTGAGATCTATCTATGTGCTTAGTTCATCTTTAGTGGAATTAAGACAATTAACCTTACAACTCACATGCTTTAAATGCATTTTAGTATAAATAAAAGAGAAGTCGCCAAATAATTAAATTTCACCTCTTCAAATTTCTAGGGCCTGGGCCCTCTATTTGTAGACTAAAATGATTTGATTGCAAGTATTGCACCTAAAGGCGTTTTCCACGACACAGGTAGATGTGTCAAGTTGCGCATGTTAGCTATAAAAATTGATTTACAATTTTATAATAAGAAACTAGTCTACATCCATGTTAGCCTCAGATCTAATCCCTCTTGGTACTAGATAGATCCAAGTTTAAGATCTATCTAGACTAATTTTGAAAGTAAAGTTCTAATGTATATTAAAATTTAACACTTGTTTTTTTATTGTTTTTTTTATTTACACTTGTGTTGTGGGGATTTTGCACCCTGCAGGAGCTAAGCTCCCTTAGGTTTCTACCTACGCCTAACACAGGAATAGAGACATAAACTAAGGATGTTCCTAGATCTGATTCATACATGAAAACCTGCAAAGAAGATAAAATCCTCCCAATATTAAAGCAATCATGCATGGATTGACAACAGATCTAATAGCATATCATAACACATAATTATACTAATTCTCTACCAATGAATACATAAATAGTATGTCTTCTATTAATCAAAGAAGCAATATTACAACTTAAGAATGAGAAGTTGATGCAATAGTCTCCTTCCAAGCTCCTTGCCCAAATCTTGCAACCAAATCACCAGAGTAACCTTGTTAGCTCTTTCCTCCTTCCGTCCCATGGGAAATGGCTTGGTTCTTATAGGGATTTATGGATAAGGCCATATAGTTATTAGGATAAGATTCTCTAGCTCATTATGGAAGCCTTCTCGAAGCTAAACCCCGATAAATCATTGGGAAGTCTCGTCCATTGAAACCAAATACAAAAATAGGAGCTTCTAGACTCAATCACAACCCATACACATAGACAGAGTGACTCGACCACGACCTGGCAAGCCAGAAATCACGACCAAGCCTTTCGGTCGCACCCATAATGAAGGGAAAGTGTGACCAACCCTTTCGGTCACACCCTTAATGAAGGATAAGAGCGACCATGCCTTTTCGGTCGCACCCTTAATGAAGGATAAGAGCGACCAAGTGGAAATTAGGCTAGAATCTCAGGAAAGAAGTGGTGAATGGTGTTGGATTGGATAGGTGATCTTTAGGTGATAATGACCTAATGATTACGTGGCAAATAACATTATAACAACTTGGAGTCTCTATAAAGCAATAGAGTATCGTTCATAAACAACCTACGCATAAAAAAAAATCATGCACCTAGAAAAATGAGCTGCTCTTAGAGCCTCAACCCAAGTGATCTATGTGGAAAAATTTTGAACTCCCATTTCTAGTGTCAAAAAAAGTTAAATAAACTAGTATTCATGCATCTAGGGTTAAGATGGATCTAAAATAATAAACTAGCATAGATCCATCTTAACCCTGGATGTTTTAAGAACCAAGATTTAGTTAGATAAAATTTCGCCATCCATCATTTAATGTCAAACAAAAACAAGTTAAATAAATTAGCATAGTTTAAAATTTCGCCATCCAACATTTAATGTCAAACAAAAACAAGTTAAATAAATTAGCATAGTTTAATTTTAACTAGAGTCTTTTAAGCACGGAAAGGTTTTAATGCTTAATAGATCCAAGTTAACATGAGTCTATGCTACTCAGATTTCAGCCCTAACTGGAAAACAATTGAAATAATAAACTAGCATAGATCCATTTTAACCCGGAATGTTTTAAGCACCAAGATTTAGTTAGATAAAAAATTTCCATCCAACATTTAATGCCAACAAAAACAGGTTAAATAAATTAACATAGATTAATTTAAATTCAAAGTCTCTCAAACTCTTTGAGCACAAAGAGGTTTTAATGCTTAATAGATCTAAGTTAAAATGAGTCTGATAGTCAGATTTCA
>JZKD02S1568161.1:0-10325 GCA_000966675.3 Picea glauca
GTTCTATCCCCATATAATGACAGAATAAATAATCATCAAGGTTTTTCCAACCCTACTATGAGACACTATGGAGTATCCAGTCAAATTGACCATGTATCAAGTATACAATAGTCAACATACTAGATATCATCCCACCATCTTTGTAACATACCCAATACCCTCTGTGCTCTATTGAGGATATGTGGTACTTCTTGAAACCACCAAATCCACACCAACTTCTTGCTCTAATACCACAATGTAATGTACACAATTACATAATTAAGTTGTAACCAACATTCTTCCATGCAATTCATGGAAAGTTATAGAACAACATTAACCACGACCAATTAATCCACTACCCATGAGTACAATCAACCATATTAGCACATAAAACACAATTCCACTCATACATTAATAAATATAGTTGATACATGGGTAATTGTAGATTTTAACCTTGTACAATATTTTATTTCAAACATATTTTCAATAAAAGAATAGAAAAGATACAATGGAAAATACACACATTACATAAATATTTTTCCCCTGGAAACCCAAACTAGGAAAACCAACATATTCTATATTCATTCACACCATACATTGTTTACAATACAATATACATATAGGATCCAACAACATCCAAAACCCTAATCCAATGAATTGGATTAGTCAACAGACCTAATTCCTTAACTGGAAATAGAAAACCATCGGCGAAAAAACATGTGCCGAAAAACCTCCCATAAATGGACACAAAAACTGAGGAATGCCCAAAAATGGACACGAAAATCGAGGACCACCAAAAAATGGACACTATTTCTAGTCGTGCAAAGAATATAACACATATCCAAAATTATACCACTTGTTTTCTTTTCATACAAGGGGTTACAGGGTTACATAATCAATAATCCAGGACAACAATTCCCATAGATCCTCTACACCAAGAGAACTTCTGAGTGCTCACATATTTTGTTAAGGAATCTGCAACATTCTTCAAAGTTTCCATCTTCATCAACAACACCTTCTTTTCTTAAACCATGTCTCTCACAAAGTGATATTGAACATCAATATGATTTGTATTTTAATGATAAGCCAGGTTCTTCCTTAGAAAAATTGCACTCTGACTGTCACAATCTATCCTTACAACTTGTTGTACCAGCCCAATACCTGAACACAATCTTTGTAACCATACTACTTCCTTACTTGCATGAGTGGCTTCCATGTATTCAACTTTTGTAGTTGAAAGTGACACTATAGACTATCTTTTTCTCATCTAATTGATTGCTCCTCCAAACAGGTTAAACACATACTCACTTGTAGATATCCTACGATCCAGATCTCCAGTCCACTCTGCATCCACAAAGCCATGTATGTCCAACACTTTGTCTTATCCTATTCTTCCTTGGTAGCACAATCCATAGATAGCAGTGCCACACAAATACCTGAAAACCCTCTTTATTGTTGTTCAATGCTCCTTCCCTGGTTTTGACATATACTTGCTCAAAACTCCCACTGCATGTGCAATGTATGATCTAGTACAGACCATTATATACATAAAAATTCAAACCACACTCACATATGGAACATGAGACATGTCCTTCTCCTCTTCATGTGTCTTGGGACACTGATCCACATATAACTTTACACCTACGGGAATAGGGACCCTAACCGGTTTACATTCCTACATATTAAACCTCTGTAATATTGTCTCGACATATTTTCTCTGATTTAACCAGAGTTTACTGTTTTTCTGATATCTTTTAATTTCCATGCCCAAAATGAAATTTGCAACACCAAGATCCTTCATGTCAAATTTAGAGGACAATTGAGTTTTCACATCCTGGATAATATCCTTGTTGTTTCCTATCAACAACATGTCATCTACATACAAGATAAAATAAATCAAATTATCACCAATTAATTTAAAATACACACAATGATCCTCTTTGCTTCTTGTGAAGCCAAGTCCCATCATATAAGTATCAATTTTTTGATACCACATCCTTGGTGATTTTTTAAAATCATACATGGAATTTTTCATCTTGCATACCAGCTCCTTTTTTCCCTTTTGATCCAGATTATTTTTGGCACGAAATGAGAGCAAAGATATAATAAAGCAATGTACAGAGATATCTCAGATGCCCAATAATATAACATAAATGTATCAGATATGAAACCATAAAAACAAAGATACAATAATACATAATTTTCTATTAATGAGTGAAAATGTACAAAGACTGTAAAAATACAGAGTGAAAGACTCGCTAGAATGGTGGCAGCTTATCTCTGAGAAGAGATGTGATGGCTACTCACCTTCGTAAGAAGATGATCTTACCATGAGGCTCCAAAGGCCTTTTTATCATAAATAAAATCCAAAACCATAACCTTGAAAGATGAAAATCCAACAGTTTTGTGGACTCCATTTTGGGTAGTTTAGTGTATCAACTTCCCTGGGGCGTAACTTTGGCATACGATCTCTGTTTGGGGCACACGATAGCTTGTTGGAAAGGTATCTTCGAGGATATTCATTTAGGGGGGCCAATAAGAAACTTTAGATATAATTGAGAATATCTATGCCAAAAAATCTTCATTTAGGCCCTCAAAATGGCCCTGGAAGTTAAAAACTGCTAAAAATAGTAAATTACCAAAATTGCCAGAAACTGTTTTGAGCCAGTTGGAAAAGGTTGGTGGTCACCAATATCCACCTAGATCACATTCACAACAAATCCTTATGTATTATTCATATATATTTCTTCTTCTAGTTCCCCATGAAGGAATTATGTCTTCACATCCATTTGTTCTACTTTAAAATCAAACGCAACAACAACCGATAACATAAATATAATAGAAGTTAACTTGGAAACAAGAGAAAAAATCTCACCAAAATCAATTCCCTCAACCTGGGAATAACCCTTTGCTACTAATTGAGCTTTTCATTTCTCCACTTTTCCTTCTTCATTCAACTTCCTTTTAAATACCCATTTGTTGCCAATGGGATTTATTCCAGTTGACAACTCCACTAGATCCCAAGCCTCATTATTATCCAAGGATGCCATTTCTTCAACCAAGGCATTTTTCCAGAGTTTTCTGTCATCTGTATCCACTATCTCCCTAACATTTATAGGATCGTCATTAGTAATAGACAAAGAAAAATTTGAACGGAAATCAGATGGCGTATACCTTTCTGGTAGCCTTTTTTATCGCATCGATCTCCTCAATACTAGAGTATGAGGATCTTCTTATTCTGATTCATGTTCTTATGTAGAGTCTGATTCATCATCCTTTGGATCAAACTCTATTTTATTTGGTTCTTCCTTGGTAGGACTTCTTATTTGATAACATCCTTCATTTATCTAAATACCACATCTCAACTACACACAACCTTCTTAGTTTCTGGGTTCCAAAGCTTATAACCTTTAAGACCATCTTTATACCCAACAAAGATACACTTCTCAACCTTCTTATCTAGATTACTCATGTTTTCCTTTGGAACATGAACATAGGCCTCACAACCAAATACCTTGAGATGTGTGAGAGAAAGTTTCTTACCAATACATACCTCTTGTGGAGTCTTGTCATCCAATACTGATGAGGGTGATCTGTTGACTAGGTAACATGTAGTACCCACTGCATCTACCCATAATTCTTTCCCTAACCCGACACCACTGAGCATGCACCTTTCTTTTTCCATAAGCATCATGTTCATCCTTTCTACAAATCCATTCTACTGAGGTGTATATGGTGTAGTCTTCTGCCTTGATATACCACACTTCTTACATAGTTCTTCCAATTCATTCCCGTAGAACTCTCCACCATTATCTGTCATCAACAACTTAATTATTTTCTTTGTTTGATTCTCAACAAGAGCCTTAAAATATTTAAAACTATCAAAGACTTCAAATTTATTCCTGAGGAAATATACCCAAGTATTCCTAGAGAAGTCATCTATAAATGAGACATAGTACACGAATTTTCCATTTTATGGAATCAACACAGGTCCAAACACATCGCTGTAAACTAGATGTAAAATTCCTTCTTCCCTCGTTGCACCAGAGGGGAATCTTACCCGATTTTGCTTCCCATATACACAATGTTCACAGAAATGAAAATCCAAAGAGAAGTTAGACATACCTTCAACCATACCTTTACTGTGTAGTAGTCAAAGACCCTTTTCTCCGATATGCCCCAATCTTTGATGCCACAACATAACCTTTTCTCTAGAGACTGTAGGAGTTTTTTCTTCTTCTGCTCCAATATCAGGAATAATGGAACTATTACACCCATGACTAATAATGCTTCCTTCCATCTTATATAGATTTCCAATCCAAGCTCCCTTCAACAACACCATTTCTCCTTGAACCATCCTACAGGTTTCTTTTTGAAATCTCATTTTTACCCCTACATCATCCATTTTTCTTACAAAAATCAATTTTTTGGCCAATCTTGGGATGTGTAGAACACCAAGAAATGTTCTAATCCTTCCATCTATGAGCCTCAACTTGAATTTTCCTCATCCTATGATTCCAATTATCGATTCATTACCTAGGAAACATTTCCTCCATCATACCTTTCATATTCATAGAACCATTCCTTGTGGGTAGTCATATGAAAGGATGGACCTGAGTAAACCAACCATGCCTCATGATATGCATGTGTACTTGAAGAAGCCAAGTGCACATCCTCTCCTTCTTCCTTGGTGATCTTTTCTTCTGTAGAGGAAGCACCTTCATATCCCTTCACTCTCTCAAAGATTTTGGATCTACATTGCTTCTCGAAGTGCCCTTCTTTTCCACATCTCAAACATACCTTTACAAACTTTCCGGGAGATTTAGATCTACCCTGAGACTTAGATATCCCACTTGAGAACTTAGATCTATTCCTATCCTAGGAGAATCCTCTTGCAAATAATGCATCTGTGTTTTGTCCTTCTGTGTTCTTTCGTCTCATCTCCTTCGATAACAAGGATGAGACCACATCATTGAAACTCAAGGTAGTTGTATTACTACCTATGGCCAAAACCAAACTATCCCACGAGTTTGGTAAAGAGAACAATAAACTGATACACTTATCTTCATATGAAATTTTAATCTCAACAGGTAACGACTGACTTACCACAATGTTAAAGGCATCATATGATCTATCATCGAGTCTCCATCTCTCATTCTCATTTTATACAACTTTTTCCACAGGAAAGGGACTTAGACTGATACAAGTTCCCCAACTTATCCCATAACTCCTTGGTTGTAGCTTCCCTTGACACATTCAATAATATTGAATCTAAGAGACACAATCGGATTGTTCTCTTCGCCTTCTGATCCAAATTTTTCCAGTCATCTGTTGACGTTCCTATAGGTGGAGTGCTTGGATCCACTGTGACCCACTGATCTCTGTCTACCAAAATATCTTCCATAACTCAAAAAAATTCCCATTAAATTTCTTGGTCTCTATTTTTGAATTTCTCGCCATTTCTCTTCACCCGAAGAATCAATACCACAGATCTCCCACTGTAACAAGGATTATCACAGTCCCAAGCCAAACCCATGACCACAAAGGCATCCCTTTGAAGCCAATAATTTCTCTGATACCAAATAGAGATTTTAACCTTGTACAATATTTTACTGCAAACATATTTTCAATAAAAGTACAAAAATGATACAATGGAAAATACACACATTACACAAATATTTTTCCCCTCGAAACTCAAACCGGGAAAACCAACATATTGTATATGCATTCACAACATACATTGTTTACAATATAATATACATACAGGAGCCAACAACATCCAAAACCCTAATCCAATGACTTGGATTACTCAACAAACCTAATTCCTTAACTGAAAAATAGAAAACCATCAATGAAAAATTGTGTCGAAAAACCACCCATAAATGGACACAAAAACCAAGGACCACCAAAAAATGGACACAAAAATCGAGGATCGTCAAAAAATGGACACTAGTTCTAGTTGTGCAAAGAATATAACACATATCCAACATTATCCCACTTGTTGTTTTCTTTTCATACAGGGGGTTACAGGGTTACATAATCAACAATCCAGGGAAACAATTTCCATAAATCCTCTACACCAAGAGAACTTCTCAGTGCTCACATATTTTTTTAATGAATATGCAACATTCTTCAAAATTTCCAAATTCATCAGCAACACCTTCTTTTGTTCAACCATGTCTCTCACAAAGTGATATTAAACATCAATATGCTTTGTCTTTGAATGATAAGCTGTGTTCTTCGCCAGAAAAATTGCACTCTGACTATCAAAATACCAACCCAATACCTGAAAAAAATCTTTGTAACCATACTGCTTCCTTTCTTGCATGAGTGGCTGCCATGTATTCAACTTTGTAGTTGAAAGTGACACTATATATTGTCGTTTTCTCATCCAACTAATTGCTCCTGCAAACAGGTTAAACACATACTCGCTTGTATATCTCCTACAATCCAGATCTCTAGCCCAGTTTTCATCCATAAAACCATGTATGCCCAACACTATGTCAAATCCTAGTCTTCCTTGATAGCACAATCCATATCTAGCAGTGCCACAAAAATACCTAAAAACCCTCTTTACTATTGTCTAATGCTCCTTCCCTGGTTTTGACATATACCTGCTCAAAACTCCCACTGCATGTGCAATGTACGATCTAGTACATACCATTGCATACATAAAACTTCCAACCACACTCGCATATGGAACACGATACATGTCCTCCTCCTCTTCTTGTGTCTTGAGACACTGATCAACATATAACTTTACACCTACATGAATAGGGACCCTAACCGGTTTACATTCCTACATATTAAACCTCTGCAATATTGTCTCGACATATTTTCTCTGATTTAACTAGAGTTTCCTATTTTTCCAATCTCTTTTAATTTTCATGCCCAAAATGAAATTTGCAGCACCAAGATCCTTCATGTCAAATTTAGAGGACAATTGAGTTTTCACATCCTGGATAATCTCCTTGTTGTTTCCTATCAACAACATGTCATCCACATACAAGACCAAATAAAGAAAATTATCACCAACTAATTTAAAATACACACAATGATCCTCTTTGCTTCTTGTGAAGCTAAGTCCCAACATACCAACTAAGTCCCAACAATAAACCATACATGGAATTTTTCAGCTTGCATACCAACTCCTTCTTTCCCTTCACAACAAATCCTTCTAGATGATTCATATAGATTTCTTCTTCTATATCCCCATGAAGGAATTGCATCCATATGTTCTACTTCAAAATCGAACGGAACAACGTCAGATAACATACATCTAATAGAAGTTAACTTGGCAACAAGAGAAAAAATATCACCAAAATCAATTCCCTCAACCCGGGAATAACCCTTTGCTACTAACCGAGCTTTTTATTTCTCCACTTTCCTTCTGCATTCAACTTCATTTTAAATACCCATTTTTTTCCAATGGGATTTATTCCAGTCGACAAATCCACTAGATCCCAAGCCTCATTCTTATCCAAGACTACCATTTCTTCAACCATGGCCTTTTCCCATAGTTTTCCATCCTCTAAATCCACTGCCTCCCTAACAGTTCTAGGATCATCATCAGTAATAGAAAAGAAAATTTTGAATGGAAATAAGATGGAGTATACCTTTCCGATATCCTTTTTTCCCGCACCAATCTCCTTAATACTGGAGTATGAAGATCTTATTCTTCCAATTCCTATTCTTATGTAGTGTCTGATTCATCATCCTTTGGCTCAAAATCTATTTTCTTTGGTTCTTCCTTACTTGGTAGGACTTCCTATTTGACAACACCCATCATTTATCTAAATACCACATCTCAACTATTCACAACCTTCTTAGTTTTATGGGTTCCAAAGCTTATAACCTTTAAGACCATATTTATACCCAATAAAGATACACTTTTCAACCTTCTTATCTAGCTTACTCTTGTTTTCCTTTGGAACTTGAACATGGGCCTCATAGCCAAATATCTTGAGATGTGTGAGAGAAGGTTTATTACCAGTCCATACCTCCTATGGAGTATTTTCATCCAGTGTTGATGAGTGTGATTTGTTGACCAGGTAACATGCAATACCCACTACCTATGCCCATAAGTATTTCCATAACTCAATACCATTGAGTATGCACCTTTATTTTTCCATCATCGTCATGTTCATCCTTTTTGCAACTCCATTCTGTTGAGGTGTATATGGAGTAGTCTTCTTCGTTTATATACCACACTTCTTACAAAATTATTCAAATTCATTCCCACATAACTCTCCACCATTATCTACCCTCAACACCTTAATTCTTTTCTCTGTTTGATTCTTGACAAGAGCCTTAAACTCTTTAAACCTACCAAATACTTCATATTTCTTCTTGAGGAAATATACCCAAGTATTCCTCAAGAATTCATCTATAAATGAGACATAGTACACATATTTTCCATTTTATGGAATAAAAATAGGTCTAAACACATCACTATGAACTAGCTATAAAATTTCTTCTGCCCTTGTTTCACCAGAGGGGAATCTTACCTGATTCTGCTTCCCATTTACAAAATGTTCATAGAAATCAAAATCCAGAGAGCAGTTATACATACCTTCAATCATACCTTTACCGTGTAGTAGTCGAAGACCCTTCTCTCTGATATGCCCCAGTCGTTGGTGCCACAACATAACCTTTTCTCTATAGACTATAGGAGTTTCTTCTTCTTCTGCTCCAATATCAAGAACAATGGAACTATTACACCCATCACCAATAGTGCTTCCTTGAAGCTTATACAGAGTTCCAATGCAAACTCCCTTCAACAACACAATTGCTCCTCAAACCATCCTGCAGGTTTCTTTTTCAATTCAAGTTTTTACCCCTTCATCGTTCATATTGCTTATAGAAATCAAATTTTTGGCCAATTCTGGAATGTGTAGAACATGAGGAAGTGTTCTAATCCTTCCATATATTAGCCTCAACTTGAATTTTACTCGTCCTATGATTCTGGTTGTCGAGTCATCACCTAGGAAACAATTACCTCCATAATACCTATCATATTCACAAAACCATCCCCTGTGGGGAATCATATGAAAGGATGCACCCAAGTCAACCAACCATTCCTCATGATCTGCATGTGTGCTTGAAGAAGCCAAGTACACATCCCCTCCTTCTTCCTTGGAGGTCTTTTCTTCTGTAGAGGGAGCACTTTCAATTCCCTCCACTTTCTTAATGATTTTGGATCTACATTGCTTCTTGAAGTGCCCTTCTTTTCCACATCTCCAACATACCTTTACAAACTTTCCAGGGGATTTAGATCTACCCTTAGACTTAGATCTCCCACTTGAGGAATCAGATATATTTCTATCCTGGGAGCGTTCTCTTGCAAATAATTCATTTGTGCTCTGTCCTTCCATGTTCTTCCATCTCATCTCCTCTGATAACAAGGATGAGACCACATCATTGAAACTCAAGGTAGTTGTATTACTACCTATGGACACAAATAGACTATCCCATAAGTCTAGTAAAGAGAATAGTAAACTGATACACTTATCTTCATTTGAAATTTTAATCTCAACAAATAAAAACAGACTTACCACATTGTTAAAGGAATTTATATGCTCTGTCACCGAGTCTCCATCTCTCATCCTCATGTTATAAAAAAATTGCTACAGGAACAATTTATTTACTAGGGACTTAGATTGATACAAGTTCCCCAAATTATCCCATAACTCCTTGGATATAGCTTCCCTTGACACATTCGGTAATATTGAATATGAGAGACACAATCAGATTGTTCTCTTCGCCTTCCGATCCAAATTTTTTCATTCATCTGCTGACTTTCCTGCAGATGAAGTACCTGGATCCACCACGGCCCAATGATCTTTTTCTACCAACAAATCTTCCATATTGAGATTCCACAACTCAAAACTTTTCCCATTAAATTTATCGATCTCCATTTTTAAATTGCTCGCCATTTCTCTTCACCTGAAGAATCAATACCGCAGATATCCCACTATAACAAGGCTTATAAAAGTCCTAAGCCAAATCCCTGACCACAAAGGCATCCCCCTAAAGACAATAATTTCTCTGATACCAAATGCATATTTTAACCTTGTACAATATTTTACTGCAAACAAATTTTCAATAAAATAACATAAAAAATACAATGGAAAATACACACATTACACATATTTTTCCCCTAGAAACCCAAACCGGGAAAACCAACATATTCTATATTCATTCACACCATACATCATTTACAATACAATTTACATATAGAATCCAACGACATGCAAAACCCTAATCCAATGACTTGGACTAGTAAAAAATTGTAATTCCTTAACTGGAAATAGAAAACCATGGGAGAAAAACCATGTGTTGAAAAA
>JZKD02S1568172.1:0-10325 GCA_000966675.3 Picea glauca
TGAGAATAAAGAAAGTGATAATGAATTACTCCATCATCATTTGGACAATGCTCTAAGAGTCCCCCCTCATAATGAAGATTACACTCTCTTTATACATGAGTTTGTCTAAAAATTAAAATAACACACAATAAATGTAGATCCACAAGTTTCTCTTGTGGTTACATCAATTTACTAATAAGTAGAAACTAAATATCAATTAGTAAGTAATTACAATATTTTTTCTAATAATCCAAAACTAATCAAACTAATCTGATGAATGGTTCCAAGATTCTATTCTCATCTAAGATAATTGTTGTTTATAAATGAGGAATGTGGATATGTGACCAAATCTTTACTACTAAAGTGGATGCTTCATTTGGCAAGTTTAGAAGGCGACCACAACAATAAATATGGGCAAGTTGACTTCAAAGAACTATATGTACCATCCACCTTGGACATTTTCTATGGAAACTATTTGCAAGTAAGATAATTGGGCATTTTCTTCACAAAACCCATGTTGTGGATTTTTCTAATTCATCCCCATAGCTCCAGAATTGTTGTTTGAAAATCACTATTTGATTTGGACTCTTGGATTAACATTTTTGTTGCATGGATACATAATTGTCACACAAAATGGCTCATGGTTCCAATGGCTCATAATTCCAGTGAGTCAAGATTCCTTGGACGAGTTGCAGCATGAGAGTTGAAGGAAAAGATTTGAAACACAAGGAATGTACCAACAACTAGGAAGGTACATGACTATTTTTTTGTGGTAGTTGATAGGTTCAACAAGATGTGCATTCTAATGGCTTGTGAGAATACCATCAAAATACAAGAGGAAACATGCATGTTCTTTGAGTAATTCTGGGTGCACTTTGGGATGCCAAGGAGCATCATCTATAACAAGGAAACTAGATATGTTGGTTCCTTTTGAACTACACTTTGGTAAAATATGGACACCAAGTTGAAGATATCTACAACATTCCATCCATAGATAAATGGGTAGAAAGAAATAGTCAACAGTAATTTGTTGTATCTTTTTACAGGTTAAAATTAGAAGCATATGAAGATATGAGATGAAAATATGATCTACATTCAACAATATTACAACAAAGAAATCCATACTTCTAGTAGTAAGTCACCTTTCAAAACTTGCTTTTGGTATTTGTCACCCTTTTCCATTCGATGTTGTGTATGGAGAACAAGGAGGAGTGGGGGAAGGCATCACAACAAAAACATTGAAATATGAGAAATTTGTTGAAAATATTAGGTAGATCCATTTGCAATTATATGAGATGATGAAGAAGTAAAAAGAATGGGACAAGGCTAGACATGATCAGTATAAAAATGAGAAATCATTGAAAGTTGGGGACCACATTTTATTACAGCTAAACAAGGAAAGACTACAGGGTCCTAGTAAGAAGATCACAGATTTTTGGTATGGTCATTTTGAATTATTGGAGAAGGTAGGTGATAACATGTATAGCCTCAACCTACCCTCATATATGTGCATTTACTCAATAGTGAATGTGGAAAATATGAATCTCTATGAACCTTCCATGTTTGATCAAGAAATTGAGGAGAAGGTCCTACCTACTATAGATGAATAAGAACCCAAAGCTCAGTCAGAGTTTGAAGATGATACAGTTTTGTATAAGAAGTCTAGAACTACCAGATAGGGGCAGTATGAACTTTGGTATATTGGTTTGAAAGGCCAACTTATAGGAAAGAAAAATGGTACTCCAAGGATAAGGTAGAAGAATTTTTTTCTCACCTCATTCAATAAAATATTTTTGGGACCAAAATCCTACCAAAATGGGGAGGTATGAGTTGTATTAGATCATTAAATAAATTTTCATCTCTCTTGGTACTTTTTGGTTGGAAAAAATTGGAGGAACTGGCTTCCAGGGCACATTTTGGGTCCATAACTATTTTTTTTCATGTGGTTCACAACGTTGGATATCGGTGCTCAAAATCCACAAGAGAACATAGGGAGGCCGAGTATTTTCATAATATTGGGGGCTCAACAACAAGAGCATCTTATAGACCCATTTAAGGGAACAACATGTCACTCAAAAGGAATTGAACCTAGGTGGGGAGTGTAACAATCATTCCTCCCAACCACCCAAGCTACATTCAATGGTCAATTTGGGTCCATAACTATATGCACACACTTAGTGTATTATAGTATTTATTATATTTTAACCCCCTTTTTATTTTTCTCTTTTTAAAATATAATTACAATTTTATTTTTGTGAGTACGATTGTTTTTTCATTATATTATATAAACTACATAATGTATAGATATTCACAACTTGTGGAAATGGCCTGAGTAGTTTTTTTACAAAAATGGGTAGATAGAGTGATTAAAGACCTACCCAGAGGGAAACCAAGTCGACATATTAAACCAAGAATACATATTCTTAAAATTTCCATAATACTATCAAGGGTTGAAACAACTAAGTTATTATAGGAACAAAAAATGGTAAAAATGATAGTCATAAAGTAAATAAGAACGAAAACCATGATTCTAGAGGATATAGATACTGTGTCATCTTCTAATGCAACCTTTGTAGAGTGGGAAGGAATTTTTCCATTCCTACTTCTAATTGATACCATGACTGAGAGACTAACGAGACCAAGCATCCATCTACCAATCCACTAGTGAGGTATATGCAAAGCTAAAATACTCATCAAATAACAAATTTGAAAATGACCCCATGAAAGCATGGATATAAGTGAGTTTCCCTTGTTATATTGTGATATCATATCAATGCAAGGAAGGTGAGGTCCTTGTGGCTAAGTCTCTAACATTGTTGTTTGAGATGGGCATTGTCTAGAGATTTCTAGTCAATATCTTTGATGTCAGAGTGGCTAGACACCCATTCATTGGCAAGATGATTATAAATATTATTGGCATCTCTTCTTACATGAGAAGGAATGATGGAAGAGGCTTCAAGTAATATGTCTTGAAGTTTCTCGAGAGTGTCCTATAGAATCTAGTGCTTGGAAATTTTACAAGGTGGTGAACCATTTTGGAGGTTAATCAACATGTTTATGGTGATTTGAGAGTCACCTTCCATGATGAGTTTGGAATAATTCTACTAGTTGGATGTTTTTAATATGGTAAGGAGAACTTAGAGATTTGTTGTGTTACTATAGCTTATGCCTAGGATTCCATAATAAATTATGAGAATTTTCCCCATGGAGTTGCAAAAGACTCCTACATGCCAAACATCTCACATTTTTTTTTGTAGCCCTAAAGAAAATAATTTTGATAAGGTAATGAGGAGGAGGGGACCAAGAAAAAGGGGAGGAGAGATGAGGCCCCCATATCATTTGATAAGGGATGATCATTGCTAATTTGAGATTCCATCTTGAGAGGATGATATTCTCTTTGGGATTACATTTTTCATCCTTCTTATTCTAATATTCAGATTTAATTGTTTCAAGAATGTCTTTTTTTTTGTGAGCTCAAAACATCGTTAACATATGCTCCTCATTATTGAATATGTGATGATCTCTTTCCTTCCAAGTTTCCTACATAAACAATCTTGGGAAGAGTTTCCAAATCCTATTTAGGATGGGTTTCTAAAATCCCATGGTCCACCAAGTGGCTAGGGTATCATGTAAAATATCCATGTGACGACCTGATTGTATTAATATCAAAGAACTATGATCCCAAAGTTGACTATTGAAGAGACATGAATTTAGCCAGTATTCCTTGGATTCCTCTGCATGTTTGCAAGGAATGAAGAATACTAGTGTTATAGCATCAATTTCCACCATTGAAGAATTGATTCTCTTGTTGGACTAATCCCTATCCTACTTATATACAAATATTTCCCATACCTCCTCGTTTCCTTCTAAAAAATAATTTTTTGGAGGATATGTGTGCCCTCATAGTTATGAAACCCGTGCATACATTGGCTAATCAAGGGACAAGCACATACATTCTAATAAATGATAAAAATATATAAGTATGCCTAATTAAATGTTGAGTTATAGGTTTGGTTAGTTTTCTAACTCCTTTTACCCATACTTAACCATCTCTAAACAATTAGAGACTACATAATAGGAGCAATTGCCTCAAGGATAAAGGTAATGGTTCTTTCTATATTAAAGGAAACACCTATTTTTCTATACCCAACGAGTCTGTAAGACCATACACATTATTATTGCTACTAGTTTTTTGACCTAGAAACCCTTGTTTCCATCTTGCTTTTGATCACCAACCTATCTCACAAAGAGTCTCCCATATATTCTCTTCAGATCCATGGTGAATTTAGAGTCAAAGCCAAGCCTTATGGCAGGAGTTGGATGGAGGAATCTGGGATGTTTTTCGACAAGGAAGTGCCACATCGAACAAGTAAAATATGTAACTACCTAATTGTTGTTCATGAATATCATAGAAACGCATTCCTTCAAAGTGTATTGTTTTGGTATTGTTTAAATATACAATTCTTTTATATATGATTCATAGAATACTAATTTCTTTGATCTTTCCTTCATTTTTCATAGGAATAACAAGTAATTATTAGTATAACCACCTCTTTGTATAGTTATGCTTGTTTTAGGTTCTTGTGGGTTGCAGAAGAACCATTAGATGTCGCCATTATCGCATCCAGTTGAACCCTCATAAATGCATATTTTGTGTTAGGTCAGGTCGTCTTCTAGGATTTTTAGTCTCTGAGACTGGGATAATGGTATATCCGTTAAAGGTTGAGGTAATACTTCGATTGCCTCCCCCATGCACTATTCACCAACTTCAAGGTTTACAGGGGAAAGCTAACTTTTTATGACGGTTTATAGTGAACTATGCCAATATTACTAAGGGTTTCATGTGTCACTTAAATAAGAACACTCCTTTTATCTGGGATGAGTGAGCCCAGGAATCCTTCGATGCTTTGAAGAAATCCTTGGTATCAATGCCTCTGCTGAAGTCTCCAGGCTACAACATAGATTACTTGATTTATGTTGTCACGTCTGAAGAGAATATTGGTATGGTGTTGGTTCAGAAGGATGATAAGCTCCGTCAGCATGTCATTTACTATCTTAGTTGAAAATTAGTCAGTCCTGAACTCAAATATTCTCATGTTGAAAAGCTAGCTTTGGCTGTCGTTCACACAGTCCAATGATTACGACATTATATATTGCTCTGAAAAACTATTGTGGTTGTCAATGTCAATCCATTTCAATATGTCCTTGCGAGGCATATCATAGGGGGGAAGTACAATAAATGGATTTTCATTCTACAAGAGTTCGATCTCAATTTCTCTTTTGCGAAGTCCAAAAAATACTAGTTTTTGCAGAGCTAATATCTGATTTACCTCGATTAGACACATATTTTATTCACGTTAATTCATTTGCAGATGAACACATTTTCCTTGTATCATCATCATACCCCTAGTATGGAGACATTGTTCTCTATCTTCAAACTTTGAAGTTCCCTCAGCATCTCTTGCGAGATGACTGACGATGTATATGATACCGAGCTAAGAAATACCTTATCTTCGATGAAACTGCATATCGTCAAGGACTGGAAAATATCTTGCATATTTGTTTAAATAATGAATATGCTGAGTTTGTTCTAAATGACTGCCATAGTGGGGCTTGTGGTGGTCATCTATCAGGGCTTGCGATGGCCTAGAAAATTGTGTGAGCCAATTATTTTTTTCCATCTATCTTTAAAGATTGCGTCGAAGCAGTTAAGAAGTGTCACCCCTACTAGGTGTTCACTCAAAAAATTTTCTCGCATCTAGCCCCTCTCCATCTAATCATTACCGTCGGTCCCTTCACCAAGTGGGGGGTGGACTTTGTGGATTGCAACCCAAATTTGGTAGGGGGAATTAACACATTATCTTGGCCATAGAATACTTTAATAAGTGGGTTGAGGCCATTCCTACAGTTAAATCCGATGGGAATATTTTCACCTTCTTCGTATTCAATCAAATAATAGCCAGGTTCATAATACGAGTGAGATTGTCACTGATCATCGTAGTCATTTTTAGAATGAAATGATGGAATAAATAGCATATAAACTAGAGTTTAAGCATGGTCATTTTTCCCCTTACTACCCCAAGGAAAATGGAAAAGTAGAAGCCGTGAACAAGTCTCTCAAGACCATTTTGCAGAAAATTGTCAGCATAGAGCAAATTTGACTGGCATATCATGCTATATCCAACACTTTGGGTATACCGAACCTCAGTCAAGACTTCCACCATTTTTTCTCCTTTCCAGTTAATACACGGTGTGGATTCAACCTTACCTATTGAATGTGAAACCCCTTCTCTTAGATTCGCAGTTACACTCCTACCTGACACTTTTGATCTCGAACAACACCTCGTGCACCTAGATTCTAGATGAGTAGCGTCGAGACGCCTCTACGACTATCGAATCAAATAAAATATGTGTCAAGGTCCAATACAATAAATATTTCTATCCTCAGTTGTATGCTGAGGGTGATTTGGTCCTTCTATATGATCAAGCCAAAGAACCACTAGGGACAGGAAAGTTCAAACCCATGTGGCACGGTCCTTATATTGTGTGACATGTCTTAAAAAAATGATCCTATGAATTAGAATATTATGAAGGGAACATGTTGGCTAAGCCCAAGAATGGTCTCTATTTGGAAATATATTACTCTTAAGCCCCAAGATTCAGAGTATCTATTTGTATACTAATTTAATTTAGTGTATATATCTTTTCCCTTTGTTTCCATCTTCAACTTTCTTATCAAGTTTTCCCTTGGTTGGAATATGTTAACGGAGTCTTTGGTCTACTTAAGATTCATAGACAGGGCCAGTCATCATACACGAAACTTAGCTTCCACCTCTTGGGTTGTTTACTCACCCAAGGGTCTACTGGTGTCTTCAGGTGGCATTTTCCTAGGGCCATCCACGAATAATGTGGCCGAATATAGCATTGTTATAGAACTTTTGTGTGATGTCATTTCACATGGTATTCTCTCTTTATAGGTTCGCCTAGACTCCTAGTTAGTACTATGTCATTTGAATGCCAGTTACCGTGTGCATGACCCTACTCTACTTTGACGTTTCCTACGAGTACAAATTTTAGAACAATAGTTTGATTTTATTACTTATCATCACACACCTAGAAGTTCTAATTATATATCTGATGCATATGCTAATTTTGTTTTAGATTGGAATTTGTCACATAACTAAAGAAAATAAAACATTTTCATCAATGTACACATTGTAACATAAGTTAAGCCGAAGAACCATCTTTTTATATATATTTCAAAAAATATGATGTTTAGAGTACAAAATTGGGGCTAACAGCCTCAATATACATATACATTTGATCATATAATATTCATGACATCTAGGCCTGTGGCACTAGATGAGTGTCATGATAACATACTACGGTGTTTATGAGATGCCGAAAGAGTCATACCCAAGCATGGGGAACACCTACAACCTGTCACTACATAGCCTCCCGAAGATCCTCCGCCTGAACCATATGAATCCTCTGCGTCAAACGAGACAAGTTTCCTTGCACATTTTGAAGGACTCTCTCTACATCCCCTCCTGCTGCCTCATCTCCCCGGTGCCTCCGACGATGTCATGGAATTTTTTCTGGCTGTCATGGACCTATGTCTGCATTGGATACATGTTTAATTAGTACTTAACATCATCCAAAAATATTTTTGTCTCCTTATACAAAAATACAAAAAAATGAAATATTTAAAAAACTTTGACATACCTATGTCTCCATAGGTGGACCCTGGTGGTAATGGCATGTCAGGATATCCTCTGAAGTAAATCCCTGCATAAGGGTAGTCATCCATAGCTAACACCTGTCGTATCCACCAGAAGAAGAAGTCATCGTTGTAGGGTGTTGGAACCCTACCTCCCCCCTGCTGTCTCATCACCTAGGTCCACCGTGCCATGGTTGGATCATGGGGTCCATGTAGAATAATATCAAATCTAGGTCCCAATCCTGGAACCCACTCGAAGAAAAAGATACAAAGGATAGAAGCGAACCCAAAGTTCATTTTACTAACCTGTTTTCATTCTGTTAGCTGGCTCTTCATGTTGGCTAGTAGTGAGGTGCACCAATCGTACACTGTGGGTCTCAAGCACTCCACTGAGTAGAACATAGGTGGCCTTGATGTCTGGTGCAAAGAGGTGGACATTGTGATCCGTGTCAAAATGAGGAAAACAATATTGAGACTTAGATTGTTTATCTCTCTAATGGGGAGTTGGCTCCCGACCTTCTCGGTCCCTGCAATGCAATGAGAGGCTATGTATTCCTCTGATCAATGAGATTTATGTGGTGATTATTTTCATCATTGTTTGGAAAAACCACAATATTGCGAATGAATTGTCGATGTTTCGGATCCATATCAAGATACATCTTATGTATTCCTTTATTTTTCATGCCACTCCTATCTCCCCAGGCTTTGAGGTTGACCACCTCACCCCGACGTAACAATCCCATCAAGAAACATATGTCGTAAAATTCAATCCTTAATGGTTGTCCATCAAGGTTGAAGCTCTCACTATCTGCATCCCAGTAATCCATGAGAAATTGCATAAATCTCACTTGGGCCCTCATGCTTTTGAGAGATGAAAAATTGTATAGTCCACATATTTTCAAGGCCATTTTCCCCCCTCAATCTGTCTCCACTGCAACATCCACCTCTTCATGTTCTCTTTCTCTCCACTCTAGAACAATACTGCAAGATTCAAACCCTTTTTTGAGTTAGAAACCTTTAAAAAACATTATCCACATACATATACGTGAGTTGTAGTGTACACAGTCGCATATAGGGTTGCTTATACACTAGTTGTATTTCAAACAACCACATATAAGTATGCGTATACATGACCCGATAAATTGTATCCTGTGTACACCTAAGTTTTCAAATTGCACCCTAAATAACTTAAAAAATGACACATAATTACAAAATTTAATCCACTAAAAAGAAAGACGAGAGCACGATGAGTTACTTGGTCGACACAGTCGTCGATTCCGTCGCCGATAGCTCCTGCAATCACCAGTTGAAGTTCGGAGGTAATTTGCTCCAAAATCCACTATTTGGGTAAAAAATACAAATGGTATAGTAAAATTGGTTTTTTTTACTATTTATAGAAAACGTTTACTCAATTTTCATAGTTTCATCCAATATTTTGGCCTAATGGACTAATATGACAGTGGATGGAGTTGGTTTTTGTAGTTTTATATAGGGAATCTTGCAATTTTTCAATGCCATGTCGCTCGTTCATAACTTTGATAGGTATTTTCATTACCCAGCATATATGATAGGTATCCAATCCATCATGCACAATTGCATCATCCTATAATTGTCACTCATATACCTTAGGTACAAACCCATTTCATAGCGACATAGAACCTTTTATCTGCAACTAGAAGTGTCGTTATCAAATGATAGAGACTTACCAAAAATGGGTACCCTAGTTAGATCCCCTGCTTCATTTGGTTCCCATGTAGAGATTTTTTCCATAGGACCGACAGTCCCTTATAGATAATACATGACTTTATGTTGAACCTCATTTCTTACTCATAAACATGTTGACCTGTACCTAGAGGACTCCCAAGCGAGTTTGATTTAAGTTATTTTTCGATTCATTTCAAAAAGTGAAAAGATTACCAGGTGAACTTGTCTCTTTCACACTCGTAAATTGGATTCGAAAGGACGTCTATTTGATGCAATTTTATCCCTTTTCAAAACCAAGTAGACTAAGATTACAAAAAATGACATTTTTTGGCGTTAATTTGTAATTGCATCTCATTCTCTTGCTTGCAGTATTGAGCTTATTGTCGGTTCTTGCTTTTGCATTATAAGCCTCTCACCTCAGTAGTTTGCATCATCAGCCAAGAAGGCCCTTGTTTATATCATTTTTAGCTCGACACCCTATACCCAAGAGGAAACATTCCCCCGAGTGTCCATCTCTTGCATGCACCTCCTTGCATTGAGCATAGGTATGTTCCACTACTGGAACTAGTCTTTCTTACTTGCGAAACTCGTTTCCTCCTCTGTATCATAGTATTGATTTGACTATGGAAAAAAAAAAATGGGCGGGAAAGGAATATTATCTTATATTGGTAACAATCGTGTCTCCTTTGAACAGAGCACAAAATTTTTGAGTCCACTTGTCATCAAAATTTAGGGTTTAGCATGACCTTAGGAAGCTGAGATGGTTACAAAGAGTTTACTTCCCCGACTAGTTACTCTTCCAGTCCATATGGAGAGTTTGATTGATGCCTCCTGCATCTCAAAGTTTCATCATTGATTCTATGTTGCTAGAGTCTTCCATATGTCTCATGCTCTTGTTCAAAGGATGTCTATCAACTCGTGT
>JZKD02S1568183.1:0-10325 GCA_000966675.3 Picea glauca
AGGAAGATCCCTACAACAACAACTTGCAACTGCAATAGTTTGACAAGCTTGTTGAGCACTATCCCAAGGATGTTGGGGATAATTCTTTCACAGAGTAATGCACCCTAACCTAGTGTGCCCCCTGAAATCCTAGTCATGCTAGTTCCTTTGTGTCAGTTGCAGTGAAATTTTCTGTGAAGTATTGGAAAAAGTTTTGGTTGTCCTAGTGCGCCTTACCCTAGCGCATCTCTATCTATATTTAGATTGCAAGTTGGAGCACTTTGAAGTTTTAGGAATTTTCGTTGCCTTCAATTGTTTGCCCCTATTGTTGGAGGTATGTACTTGTATAAGTCTAAACAATATCACTATATTGAGGGTGTTTGTAGGAGAAGGGTTATTTTGTCCAAGCACAAGATCGGGAAACTATAGAAGACAAACCGGGTGGGAATAAAAACAACTAAACTTGAGGTTTGCATATCAGATAAATTAATCTCCTCTAAGAGATGTTCTTGGTTGACCTTGTTTGGGTCAGGTTATCTTGTAAACTCCATGGAGGTTACCATCGAGATATCGTTGCTCTTGTTTCTTGTTTCGGGCAGTTCATAGGTAATAACTCTGAGAGGGATCTATAATGACGGTTGCAAGAAGCGACATTTTATATGGTCTCTAGTTAAGACATGGAGCAGACTATCCAAAAATAGAGTTGTGCACATCCATGTAATGAAGGAGAGAAGGACGAAGTTATAACCTTATGGAAAGAAGAATACCTTTGCAGAAACAGAGTATCTCATATGGATATCGATTCAGTTGATCACTCTTCAGTGCACTAGGAAGATTTAGTAAAGCTAGAAGGGCGTACCCAAAATCATTACAGTAACGAGGAAGAGACCAACATGGTATTGTGAAACTTTGTAGGATGCAAAGGGGGATATAGATATATGGTATTAATGAGCCATATCATGAGAAGGAGCAAATGGCTCCAACAATGGTGAGATAGGCGACCCCAAAAAGTACCAGCTTAGAAGGAACTAGAGTTAAGAGGGAGTCATCCCTCATGATACAATAGGGAGGAACAACCTCCCCAAGACAATTCAAAGGAGAATGCAAACTCAGAGTGAGTTTTATCTAAGAGAGAGTCAGTTGTTTAGAGACTTTCATTCAGAAAGTATTCCTCCTCAGATTCAGATGGGAGAGAGAGACATCTTCCAGGACTGACAAACAATAAACTAGATCGAAGCTTCAGAGTCTTCGAGGAGATACGAGACCTCGTGGGAGGATTCCCTTGTTTAGTGATAAAGGAGGAAGCTAGTCAGAAGGACTGGGATATGGATTCTTGCCTTGGTTCGGAAACCAGATGTGAAGTCGGCGGTGACTTCCAAGTTGATCTACATAATCAAGCATGTTACAGATGGCAACATAGAGATGCACAAAGCTTGATCCGTGGCCCAAGGATTCTCCTAGAAAGAGGGAGAATATTATGATGAGACACTTGCTCCAGTAGCCATAAGAAGTGTACATAGAGAAGCCACAATATACATGAGAAGAGTCTCATGTATGCAAATTAAAGAAGGCTTTGTATGGGCCTAAGAAGGCATGCATGACATGATATGCCAGATCATAGAGTTGTTTGATGAGCTCAGGTATGGTTTCCCATCGATCCTACATGTGGATGACATGTTTTTGATAGGAGATGAGAAGCTCATAGTTGGGTGCAAGAGGGAGCTCGTTTTAGAGTTTGAGATGAAGGATCTAGGTTTGATGCATTACTTCTTGGGATTGGAAGTGTGGCATAGATCATATGATATTTTCCTTAGCCAAGGAAAATATACTGTTGAGATTCTATAGAGATTCGGGATGATGGACTGCAAGTCCATGACCACACCCATGACGATAAATCTGAAGCTCTTGAGTGACAAATCTTCATATTTGGTGGATCCCACCATGTATAGACAGTTGATTGGATCCTTGATGTACCTGGTTAACACTAGTCCAGACATATGCTTTGCAATGAATATCTTGAATCAACACATGGTTGAACCTAGACAGGTACATTGGATGGAAGCAAAGCATATGATGAGGTACCTTCATGGTACGATTGGATATGGATTGAAATATGTCTCAGGTGGAGATGTGAAGCTACAGGGATATACATACTCTGAATGGGCATGGAGTGTAGTGGATCAAAAGAGTACTTTCAGATGTTGCTTCAGTCTGGGATCAGGCATGATCTCATGGTTGAGAAGGAAGAAGACATCAATAGTACTCAATACTTCAAAAGTAGAGTATATCACAACAAGCATAGCAAGTTGTGAAGTAGTGTGGCTCTGGAAGTTGCTAGCTGGGATATTTGATCTAGAATTGGAGCCAACTTTGATACATTGTGACAATCAAAGTTGTGTGAATCTTACCGAGAACCATGTATTCCATGACAGGTCTAAGCATATAGAGATCAAATATCATTACATCTGGGACATGGTGCAGAGAGGAGTTGTGGAACTCTAGTACATATCCATGGACGAGTAGATAGCAAACATTTTCACCAAGCCCTTACCAAAGAGTGAAGTATGAGTACTTTAGGGACAATCTTGGAGTGAATCTGAATGTCCACCCTCGTTAAGAGGGAGGTGTGTTGTTTCTTTTCATTTCGTCTAACCCCTCTTGCCAAGGGTTCCCTGGATCAGTCATGTCAGGTGACTAAGGGGGTAATGCATTGTCGGACCTCCCGAGAGAAGAAACATCACACACATAGTCGTAAGACTATGTTGAAGACCATGTGTCTCTAGATAGTAGTTGTGTGGTAATTCGGTTGATGTGCTCCACTAGCGGAGGTTGTGTGACTTCAAAAAGTAGTTGTGTGCCACTTCAGTGGATGTGTTCCATTGGTGAAGGCTGTGTGACTCCATACAGTATTTGTGTGCTACTTCGATGGATGTGTTCCATTGATAGAGGTTGTGTCTCCGAACAATAGTTGTGTGCTACTTCGGTGGATGTGTTCCAGTGGCATAGGTTGTGTGACTCCGAACAATAGTTGTGTGCTACTTCAGTGGATGTGTTCCACTGGTGGAGGCTGTGTGACTCTGGACAATAGTTGTGTGCTACTTAGGTGGAAGTGTTCCACTGGTGGAGGTTGTGACTCCATACAGTACTTGTGTGCTACTTCGGTGGATGTGTTCCACTAGCAGAGGTTGTGTGACTCCGGACAACAGTTATGTGCTACTTCGGTGGATGTGTTCCACTAGCGGAGGTTGTGTGACTCCGAATAATAGTTGTGTTCTACTACAATGGATGTGTTCCACTAGCGGAGGTTGTGTGACTCCGAACAATAGTTGTGTTCTACTACAGTGGATGTGTTCCACTAGTAGTGACTATGTGTCACTGGATAGTAGTTGTGTACTACTTGGCAGCAATTGTGATTTATTGGATGACATTATAGTAGTTGTGTGCTACTAGCTGATTTTCATAGAGATTACTAGATCGTTTGATGTAGTTGTGTGTGTTATCGCTTGATCCCAGAGACTGTGCCTGATGATTCGAGCTACTGAAGGTGTTGTAGCAGTCGTGTGCCTACTAGCATATTACAGAGTAGTCAGTGGAATACCAAATGAAGACATCGTGAAATATGCCTCCCTAGATGACCTTTCTTAGATACAAAGAAGATTTCGGAATCAAGAGATCCATTGAACATATATTGAAACATCTTAGAAGAGAAGTTGGCCCAGAAGAATAAAGTAATAATGAAAAGACACTTGTCCAGAGAAGAAGTCGGCCCAATCTAGTGGCCAGGAAGACTATAAATAGAGGACGTCTTGGCTCATTTGTTCACTCACTCACACTCTCCCAACTACATAGAAGAAAGGCACAAGTTTGGAGGAGGTGATGTAGTAGCTGCAACTGCATAGTTTATTTGTGTTTAGTCTTTTGGTATCTCTCTATTGTGCACTACTCCTTGAGGAGGTGCACTACCTTTGTATGCTATTGTTGTTGCAGTTGTGATGGTATTTCTGGTTGAGATATCACTTGTGCTAGGGTTTATCTGATTGGACTTTCTTTGCTAATAGAATCTATCTAAGTAAAGGTTAGTGTGCTCGGGGGTGGCATATATGAATACCTATGGTTGGGTGACAATGATGTGACATTGTCTATGGTTAAACGAGGATACCAAAAATTCCAACAATGAGGAACGATTAGCTCCCTCCTAATCCCTGTTGATTTGCAAAAGGAAAAAAAATCCTTGGATGTGTATTCTCCTCCATTATCTATTCTGAAAGTCTTGATTTTTTTATTTGTGAGGTTTTATATTTCTGCCTTGAATTCCTGAAACTAGTTGAATACTTCATCCTTTGTCTTCAAGAGATACAACCAAGTATTTCTTGAGTAATCATCTATGAAGGTTATATAATAAAGAGAACCTCCTAGAGATTTGGCTGGCATTGGAACACAAATATTTGAATGTATTATATCTAGGATTTCCTTAGATCTATTATCGCTGCTTGAGAATGGTTTCTTAACATTCTTACCAAGTGCACATCCTTTGCAAATTTCTTCATGTACAAATTGTAGTTCTGGTATTCCTTCAACCATTTTCTTGAGGAAAGGTAATGCTTGATAGTTAAGATGAACATATCTTCTATGCCAAAGTTCATTGGGATTGACTTCACTATGTATAAGAGCTCATCATTTCGTTTTAGTATTCTGTATAATCTTCCTTCACGAGTTCCAATAACTCTAGCATTCTCTATGTTGGAGTCTCTAGACCAAGATAGTACTTCACCATCTACAAAGGCTATTATATTTCCTTCGTCTTCTAAGCAATAGATAGATACAAGATTCTTTTCCAAACTGGGTACATATAATACATTACTCAAATGAACATTATTACTTGATTCCATTTTGATGGATGCTTGACCAATTCCTTTGACTGGATAGGTGTTCCTGTCTCCAAGTTCTACCTTGTAGGATGTCTTCTTTTCATTTAGACTGGAGAGTTTGACCTGGTCTCCTGTCATATGCTTGGAAGCTCCATTGTCAATTATCCACATATCATCTTCAAGAGTTCCTTTAAGAGTTGAATATTGTATATGATCTGTCTTTTCATTTATGATTTATGTTGATTGATAGTTGGTCAAATTTTGACTTTGGTTGGTCAAACGTTGACTTTGACCCAAAATCTCAACCTTGAATGATTTTCCTTCTGTGAGTGCCAATATGTGCATTGGACTAAGGCGCACTAAGATATCCTTTCCTTGGTCAAAATTTTCCATCATAAGGTGTTGGGAAAAAGGTTTAGGGTTTTGCAGTTGCACTTGCTAGAAACCCTAGTGACAGTGCTTTAGTAACTACACCTGCTAGAAACCCTAGTGACAGTTCTTCAACGAGATTTATAACGTATGGATTATCTTCCTTCTAGTGGTTTAGAGTAACTGAAGGAGGTGTGGGCCCATGACTTGTTAGAATATAATGTATGTGCTTGTTTTCACCATAGACAATATAGCAATATTGTCACACAACCATAAGAACAAAGGCCACCCCCGAGCACCTTTAACCTTGACAGACATAATGATTTCGGAAGTCAAACAAGGTAGCGTACCTCTCTCTCCAAGGCTAGTGTACCAAACAATAATAGCCAAAGACCAAGAAAAAAGTCCAAACCATAACCCAAGACAAAGTCATAATTGCAATAGTTGTAGTTCTCCACTAGTCATGTGCACATCTAGTCCTTATGAAGTTGTGAGTGAGTGAGTCCAAAATGAGCTCTAGTGCCCTCTATTTATACTTCTCCAACTCACCCGACTGGGCCAAATTCTTTTCCTGGAGGCTAATAATTCAATATTAATTAGTCTCTTGAGCCGACTTGTCTTCTAGGGTTATTATCCAATGTTTTAGGGTTTCTCTTACTTCCCGAAATATTTTAGTCTCGTCAAGGTTGCATGTAGAGGTTAATACCCCCCACAACTACCATAATATCAACACCTCGCATTGGGATCATAGTTTTTGCATGAGGTAGTTGGACTAGAAGTGAATAGAATTGCAGGATCTAGCTCTTCAAGGGCATATGTGAGACATCCTCATAGATGAGACTCGAGAGTAAAGATTGGAGACATTATCTATTTTGAATTTGTGATTATGTCATGGTTTATGTAGTTGAACTATTGAACTTGGTACTATTTGATGGATTGCAAAGCTATTTGATTTATATTTCATTGTTTTTAGATAAATGTTGAGCGAATTTTTTTATGTTATCATATTAGATGATATGAATTGATGGATGCACTATTGTTCTATAGATGTTATGGACTCTATATGTAATTATTATTTTTATGCAGAAAATTTCTTCTATTTTTTGTTTTTGGAAGGTTGAGTTCCGTTGAGTCTGGAATTGAGTTCTATCAAGTCATTGAGTTTTAAGAAGCCCTGATGTCTCCGTCTAAACTACACCACGGGTCACATGAAATAAATATTCATTTCATTAGGTGAATCCTTAAGGGAGAGTCTTGAGTTGGGTCACTATCACCTAACACTCGACTCCTTCGTCTAGGATAACTCCTAGCAAAGCTAAGGGGGGTAGTTTGTAATAAAATAAACTAAGGCTGAGTGAGCTAAGCACAATAATTCTAAGAGTTAAATAGTGAAAAAAAAACAAATAGCTCTAATCTAGTAGCATAGAATGACACACCAAAAGATTGCTAATGCGAAAGATAATAAGCAAATTATATAAAAAAACAAAGGATAATATTGTAGAGACCATTGCCAAAAGTGTATTGTTGCAATGAAAAGGTTTTGAATTTTTTTTGGTAAATTTTAATTAGTTAAGTGGTTTCACTTGGATTGTACTTAATTAAATGAGATGGATAGATATGGGCTAATCCACTCACGATTGCAAGATTGTAAGCTTGAGTAGAAATAGAAAAGCTAATCTATCATTTGTCACTTTTTAACTATTGTTACTCAAGTGGGCACAAGTGAAACTACACAAACTTCCAACATGGAGAGAACTAATCTCAATGAGTGGCCCCTTAAAATCACATGTAATCAATGAGTATCGATCCATGTATTAAGAAAAAATAGAAGAAAGTTTCTTAATTAAACTACTTCGCACTATTTAGAATCAATTCTGATTTGCCGAGATTGAGTTAGACTCGCAAGGCAAAGAGCATATTGATATTCTGATGAGGAAGGTTCGTTACTTTGCATAAAGGAAAAATAACTTGAAATAACTAAGAAATGAAATCTAAGAAATTAATCTAAAAGAGGAAAGAAAATGTTTAGTAGATTATTTTGGTTTATTTTAGGTTAGTTTTATCTTTCTTAATTAGAGAAAAWWAGACAAAAGAAAAAAAGACAAAAAAATGACACAATCCCCCCCAGAGTAGGGGGGATGAGAAGTATAATGGGTTATCCCACTAACTCCTTCAAGTTTACAATATCTAATAGAAACRTTTGTTAGCATTTTATAACTCAAGGATCGAGTCAAACTTACAGATGATGGAAGAAAGTGATTAGAAGGAAGAGAAGATGCCCAAGGAGGTCCTGGATACTCTAAAAACGAGAAGAKATTCCTTCTACTTGTTTGAAAAATGAGAAAAAACAATGAGAAAGTTTCGTGGGAAACTTTCCCAAATCACTTTTAGAAGTCCTTGCAAAATGATGTCAGCTCGACCCAAAATTTTCTAAGTAAAAAAGGTACATGCGAGGTTAGTAAAACCAACTAGAAATCAATGATAAAATGATTTTCTAATGAATTTTTGTTCATTTTTTGGACAACGAATAGAAGGAACTTATCCTTGCCTAAATATGATAAGTAAATCTCTTACTTAGGATCTACCTTTTAGCATTAATATTTAACTATAAAACTTACTAAAAGATAGCTTTTTATATCAGATCTACTTAAATGATTGATGAAATGAAAGTATAAAGTAGATCTAAATATGAATGCATGCAAATGGATCTGTTTACAATTTACTTTTAAAACATAGATCTAACTTTGCATGCATGAAAATGTAACCAGATTTGAATTTAATATGAAGAGAGAGAGAAAGCTTGGAATGTAGAAATCCTTTAGGCTATGGGGTCCTTTGGTATTGTGCCGAGGGACTTTATTCTCAATAGACTTAGATCTTGTGGAAGGCTTCTCAAGGAAATCCAACCACTTCTCTAAGGATCAAGAACCTGTAAAGCCTAAAACTTGCAAAAAATCTATTAAAAGTGGTGATCCATACACAAGAAACTCAGATAATATGTTAATCAACCAAAAATGAATACAAATCTTAAATCGCTAATGTAGATAATCAATAAGACCTTAAAAGTTACTTAAATTAAAATATCGTATCCTCCCTAGTGATAACATCCCTTCAAAGGCCAAAAAATAATGAAAATGCATGCAACTATTAAGCCTACGATTACCTCATATATGAAAAGCTAAACATCAAGCATCCACACAACATGTACACACCATTGACTTGACCTCCAAAGTCTTATTTTTTATTCCAAATTGTATTACAATAGCAGTGCAATCCAGAAGCTATCCCAAACTCTCATTAACCAAATGAGGAGGTAGCTTACATAAATAAGAAAGGAGGGTGCATTTCCCAATGTGGGGTGCACATCCCAATGTGGAACGAGCCAAGTGTGAGGGTAGATGTGTGCCACATCTACGACAAACTCAAGGTAAGTTGCCACAACCCAAGAGAAGATGGAGATAGAGGGTGCCACCTCTCTTTAGGTAGGTGCGACTCTCCTTGGGATTGATGCCCTTAAGGAGAGTGTGTCACCTCTCAAGAGAGAGGGCACACCTCTCCTTGTCATCTCCACCAACTCAACTAAACTTGCCACTAACTCAATCACAACTCGCCTCAAGTGCCAATAACTAGCTGTGAGGGAGAGTTAGACTCGAGACAAGTGAAAAACATGTTTCCGACATGTTTCCTTAAAAATAAGAAGTGAATTAAATCACCCTTTTAAGGAAATAATTGATTTTTATGGGTAAAATCAATTATTTTGCTCGAAAAGGGGGTAATAAGGTAAAGGGGGTATTCTAAGTTATAAAATAATACTCCCCTAGGTGTTTAATACCTCCTAGTACCACTTATTAAACAATTACATGAATTTACAATGTAAAACGCCCTTTTTAACTGAACATTTTACGTTAAAAAATCATGGAAGGACCTAATGCATGTCCATAAGACTCTGAACTAATGAATAGCATGGTAATATACATTTGACACTATACTAAAACATAACACACTAAGGCAAATCCATTAGGACACACTCCAGCTTTGGAGGAAATGAGTGAAAAAACTTAGAACATTATAAGTCGTTGAAGCGAGGTATAATGGACCAAGTGAAAAAAAAATCACTCTAGAGTATGCACCAATAACAAAGTCTTAGGGAGATGAGTCTTTTACATACAAGAGACCTCATGTTAGATCATTTTATACAATTCCCCCCCAGGGGGTATGGAACATGCATAGAAGAAGAAGAAGAATAAAAAGGCAATGGTGCCTGGTACGACTTCTGAACTCTGAATTTGAACAAGTGCCTTATTCAATCTTTGTGGATCATCCTAAGTCCTTCCTGGTGAAACTGGGAGGTAACAATTGGCTCCATATGGGGATGTGTGCTTGATCTTTGGAAAGCATGCGAGAACTCTAGAATCTGTGACCTGCACAATAAGAAAATGTCTCTCCAAAAAGACATATTAGTGGCATGTGAAATATATAGAAACCATCAATAAGGTATAGGTTGTACACACATATATATACAAACAATAATGCTAAAATGAAAAAAGAAGAAAATGAAATGTTGAAGAAGTAAAAGGAGAAGAAGGGAAGAAGGATTAGAGTAAACTATTTTACATGGATTCCCCCTAGGAATCAAATGTTACCATTGAAGAACAACTTGAGGAGTTTCCCATTCACTGGAACATTTATCTTTTCACCATCTAATTGGCTGAGATAAAAATCATTCAGACGAACCATGTCATGAATGATATAAGGCCCTATCCATAAACTATCAAACTTCCCATGTTTGTCTGGCTTCTCTTTCCTCTTATTCCATAAAAGGACTGTTATCCCCAACTCCTAAGGATAACTAAGGAGATGATGTCTCAAGGTCCTTAGGTTGCAGACATGGAGTACCGAGAGACAACCTGACCAACAATGTCCACTTGCACAGATAGAGGCCCACCTCACCACCACAACTCCAGGTTCATCATGATGGTATCCATCACATCAGTTGGATTTTGGAAGACATTGGTTCTTGCTCCATGAGGTACAAGACATTTATTATGGCGAGTGTCATTTCAATATTTGAGGCATTTCACTTTGTTACATCTATTACTACTTTTGATT
>JZKD02S1568194.1:0-10325 GCA_000966675.3 Picea glauca
ATCTTTATAATAAGGTCATATGTGTACAAATGTTTTCTTTATATAATAACGACATATACACCTAACATAAGTTTAGGGTTAATGTTTATGTATCTTATTAGTCCCTGCTAAAGCAAGGAATATAACAATCAATTACCATCATTTCACCGATTAGGATTGAGTTTCAAGAGCAATTCCATATCTTTATCAATGAAGAGAGAGAGAGATTATAGCTACAATTGAAGGGAAAAGGGTATGTGGATTCCATAAACCTAGAATATTATGGAATCTACATACCCTTTTCCATAGAATATACTAACTATATCCAAAAACCAAAGACATGAAATATGGTATAACTACACATATTATATAAATATATTGTCAAGGAAAAAATAAGCTAAATGCAATTTGGACATTTGAAAAAACAATTACAAGTTAAATGAGTACATCAATAAAAAATAACATACTAACCTTGCAAGTTCAAAATCTGAGCTATGTAGATCGAGATTTGGACTTTTCAACTGGTGGGTGATGGAAAAAATAAACAGCTCAAACAAAAGCCAAGAACAGTGTCGCAACTATAGAAACTGTGTCGCAAAGTCTCTTAAAGTCACGTATATATAGATAAAATAGTCAACTAGCCGTTAACACCGACCAACGAGATAGACAAAATTTTCGTCGCTATTGAAACGAAAGTTTGTCGCTATAGCGATGAAAATCCTGACTAGGTTAAATTAAGATTTTTGTCGATATTGCGACGAATGTTCGTGGCAGTAGCGACGAAAATCCCACCCTATTTAAAAAAAATATTATACTAGTGGAAGCGTGGAAAATTTTCATGGAATAATCCGCCCATATGTAGTAGTGAATAGAAAAATATACATCACACTTAGCATAAGAAGTTATATCTAACATATCCAATATAGAAAAAGCACTAAGCATTCATAGATCTATCTATCATTCATAATAATCAATGCACTGAACAAATCTACAACATAAATATCACAACACAAATCAAACCATCAACACATGATATACGTGGTTCACCCCAGTGTGGGGCTACGCCCACCAACTGCTTCTTCTTCTTTATTAGTCTTCAATCTCTTACATTTGTCTACTCCTGTGCACTAATCCACAGAGCCAATATTTGCACTGGACAGGTGATTTGTGCACTACACACCAGATCCACCTTCCCAAAATCAGGTCAAGGCACAAAGACAACTCCTCTATGAGGCACGAAGCCTTACATACATGGTCTGTTGCACCAAAGCAACCCAAAACTACTTGCCTCTTGCACTTAGCTAGATACTACTACTTCGCTTGTACTAAGAACTAATCACTAAGATTTAAGCACTAAGCACACTTATACATTACATCCTTACACTCCTTCCTATATATACTTTTACATCCCTTACAACAAGGCCTAATCATGGGTAAACCCATGGGCCGACATCCCAAAACCGTAATACAAAAACCCTAATGAACCCCTTGCTAGGTCCACAGAATAAGTGAGATCCCGTGATCTTAGCTCCAAATGGGCTCTCCATCTTCAACCATCCTATCGAAGTACGAAAGTGGTAAAACCCAACCAATGTTTCCTCAAAACTTGGTCGAGGGCCAACATGCCCCCAACACTCACCTATGACTCGTCTTGAGTCACTCAGATCTGGCCAACACTGCTTCAAAGGCCTCAATCTTAGCTCAAGATGACTCAACCTACTGTTTCGCCTAAGACTCCTCCTTAGTGAGCTTCTGGAGTACTTTCTTGGTAACAGGCCTTTCTAGGCACTGTTCCACTATCGTAACCACTTGGTCTAGCTGCGAGCCTTGTCCTTCGATCTCTTCAAACACCGTGCAAGATTTTTCCTACACCGGTTGTAGCCTCTCTGTAACTTCCATTAATCTTCCTTGGATGGCAGTAATATGTTGTTGGACCGCGCACTGTTCTTGTGATCTCTTCATTCTCTCGACCACAGTGAGTGACTTCATCTGTGCTTGAACTGTCAGTGCCTTTTGCTGCGCCTCCTGTAGTTGTGCTTCCAACTTCCTAAGTTTTGGGTCTTCTGTGAGGCATTGGTAGGTCTACGCACTTCTATTACTTAGCTGCTTGCATTCTGAGGTGAGGATTCTAATCCTTTCCACTACGCTCTTAGCATCTTCCTCCCTCTTATCATGCACTTCTTGCGGAGTGTTAGGTACTACTTGAAGCTACAACTTCGTTACCCTTGCTTGAAGATGTTGGGTGGCCTCAACGAGTTTTGTCACTTGGACCTCAACTGCCTCATGTTCTTCCTATGCCAAGCGTAGCATAGAGTGAAGTGTTATGCTCATTACTTCCTTGAGTGCAGTCTGCTTTGCGAGCAACTAGTCCTTTTCCCTTTGTATCTTCGCCTTGTCTTCCTCGAGCATCGCCCGTAACTCATCCTTCTCATTTTCATAAGTGGTCACACAGTACCGTGCAACTCATAGTTGCTCCAAAATTTCTTCTTTCTCGTTCTTCAGGGCTTTTGTGGCATGTTCATTTTCTTCTTGGACTTGCTGAAGCCGAGCCTCTGTTGCATTTGCCAATATGTGAAGTTGGGCTGCTTCATCCCCCAACTCTACAGTCTCTAACGAGGAGGGCGCAACAACTAACTTGAATAGCTCATTGTATCTCCTTCGGCTCCTTCTCAACTTGTACATACAACTCTTCTTACCTCACACCATATCTCTATAAGAGGTCCTCAGAAACATCCTCCATCGCTCCACGGACTAGACTAATGTCATCATCTATGAGTGTAGCCTCTAACTGGTGCTTACTTGCACAATTCTTCTTTCTTGTCGAGGGTTTCTGCGGAGAAATATTCCTCTTCTTCGATGTTTTTGTGTCGGTAGGGGGGTCGTTCGGCGGTGTAGCTTCACCTTCTCCTTTTTTTTATCCTTCTTCCCCTCCTACTTCTTGATTTACTTCATATCCTCCTTCTCCTGCGGGCGAGCCAAGGACATTTTCCTCTGAGGCGCTGTCCTCTTTGTCAGCCTCTATGTCTTGGAATTCCTCCCCTTTCTTCTTCTTCTTCGAGCTGGTCTGTCTGACATGCTTGGCCTGGGTGACCAAGGGGCTTCTGATGATGTCAGGGTCAGAGAGTTCTGCATCATTGAATGGTACAAGGAACTATTTCGGCCATTCCTTGGTGATCTCCTCCATATCTTCATCGGTCAACTTATATTAGGACTGTAATTGTTCCTTGCTCTCATCCCTGCGCATAGTGATATAAATGAAATGTCAATATGTGCAAAACTTATTTAATGGTTTGTATTGGTGCAATGTTCACAGAGTCATGCGAGGGAACAATTCTATGGAAACCTTTAGCTACTAATAGTAGGCATGGAAAAATGCATTCGACTGCCACTGCTTTGACATGTCATTCATGTACCATAGAGTGGATAAATTTGCGGCCAATGGCTCCAAAGGTTCAATCTCCAGGACGACAGCTCCTTCTAGAATTTTCCAAGCGAAAAATGCGATCAACACTAACAACCAACTAAAATGGAACTCGTATCCTTGATCCTGTGCTTCGCGATAGTTTTTCTCGAGCTCATTGATGAGGTAGCTTTCCCAATTCATTTGGATCCCCTCCACGCACTTCCTTGAGAGATCCACCACAAACCTGGTGACTTAAGTGGGGCGGTTCTTTCTGACGAGCTTGCTAGCTATAAGTTGGCAAGCAAGGTGCACTGTGCCATCCTGGATAGAGGCTACCTTGTAGCCTCGCTTTCTGTTCTCAACTTCACCATATGCCTCCTTTATGCACTGTGCGAGAGAGCGATATGAAGTATTCCCTACGTAGAACTGTTGAGGGTTGGGACCCTGCATGATCAGTCCCATGATCAGGTGAATTAGTGCTAGATCTAGATTAATGCACCTGTCGAGCCACATATATCCTCCATGATAGAACAACAAGAGGATTTTAACACACGCGTTAACCTCCTGATGTCGGCCAAAGTGAGGAATCTTCATTATGTTCAGTATCATGGATTGCTCAAGATCCTTAATCCACGAATGGGAAACTATGCAAGTCTTTTCCCAGTCATCTTCATCAAATATCTATGAGGTGTGAGCATCGCGTAGTTCTTTCTGTCACCAATGTTGAAATCATTATTCTTCAATGCTGGGATTTTTCCCAACTGGATTCCTTCTACATGTATCCCCTTCTAGATGCATGCAGTGATCAATGTATACTTGAAGTCCCGTGGTATGCTGTCACAGTTAACTGTGCCAACCAAAGGTGATATATAATCCTGTAAGATCGATGGGATCTACTTTGCATTAGCCAGATCATCATGATGCTTACTTTTCTTCTCAGTAGCAGGGTTAAGGGTTAGTACGTTTCGAGTGACATCATGTCAAAGGGGGAGCTTGCAGTCCCCTGGTCGACGATGCATGTACTCCCTCGGACATAGCTTTATTATCCATAAAATTCTTCAGAACTTATTCAATGGATTTCTCTAGCTCGGTGCGCTCAACCAAAATTATTACTATTTTGATGAGATAGTTCTTTTGGATTCATCGCATTGGTTTTTGATATTCGACATTTTAGACCAAACCAAACATCACATTTTTATTGAAGATGCCAAAATTCTTTCCAAGATAGATCACTATCACAATAGGAAATTCAGAGAAGCCATCGAAATTGAAAAACAACCTAACAATCTAAACATAGATAATGGATGGAAAATTAGTCAAAATTGGACCCCAACACTAACTACTATGAATCATTCTAGAAATTAATTTATAATATTTCTAGGTTTTATATTTATTGATTTCATTTTTAATAAGTCAGCTCTTAATAAATAATTAATAAATAAATAATATTTTTAAGTTTTATATTTCCTGATTTCATTTTTAAATAAGTCGGCTCTTCATAACAACTTTTCAGATATTTATTTACACTTGTTATATCTTTTTTCCTTCATATCTCACAATACTTTTCCTGATGATGGACCACACTCGTTTGGTCCAAAATGTCGAATATCAAAAACCAATGCGATGAATCCGAAAGAAATATCTCATCAAAACAATGGTCGCAAAAGTCTTAGAACATAAATTCTTACTATTAACAAATAAGTCGGGGTAGGTGAACGGGTAGCAGGGTAACCAACATATGGTGAGGTCTGATAGCATAGTTCGACACACACAATCACTTCGTTTCCTGTCTCAGATAATCACGGGTAGAAAAAAGTGGTCCCGACACAGTGTGTGATGGGTTAAATAAGAAAGCGTCGTAACAAATTCCTCCAACCGATAGGAATGCCTCGATCAATATGAATCATTTCATTGTGGCGTGGTCTCAATGTTCCAAACGTAGTCTATTAGCCCATAAATTCTTTTCCTAGCCATTCCAAAGCATCATTCTAACGGTCGGGGCACCTCCAATGGTCATATAGCTTCGCTGGGGTGAAGTCCCATTCTGCATGGTTCTGCTATTTCGGCGAGCTTCAGAGTCTGCAAGCCTGCTTCCTGCAAAGTCTTCTCTGGAACTTCCTATAGCTTTCCTAACTTGGCTTTCTTCTTACTGAGCTTCCTTTCCTTCTTTCTTGTGATCCAAGTCTTTGGATTCCTCTTTCTATTCTTATTCTTATCTTCTCTTAGCGTAGTAGATTTGTGCTGTTGATGTGCTCTCAAAGGGTTTGAAGGTAATATCCCTCCCCTTACCACTTCTTGGGTGGATATACTTTCTTCTCGCATGGGTAGGTCCTGCAAACCTTCTTGCGTTCTTTCAACCTCGATAGCTAATTCGCTTGCGTTCTGTTTCTTCGACTCAACTTCTCATACTTCCATCAGTCGATCTATTCTTCTAGCTATGTAATCCCTTAGTTCTTGATTTTTATTTTCTGTAGCTTCTTCCACTACTTTCCTTTTGATATGATCCTTCTTTATCCAAGTCTTTCCTAACAAAAGAGGAAAAGGGGCATTGTTCCCAACAAACCTAATAACCTCAAATTCTTCTTGAGTCAATGTCCCATGTATGATAACAGGTACATTAGTAACTCTTCCACATAGGGTTATAATCTTTCCTTTAAACAATCCTATCCGTCCCAGTTAAGGTTCCACAGTAGGCTTTCCCAAAATTTCCCAAGTGCTTTCTATCATAATATTCACTTGTGTCTCCTAATCCGGGACACAGTCTATGTCGAAGTCTCCTATTCTTGTATCTATGCGTTGTTTTTCTTTCAATATCTCTGGTAAAATGATATCTTTGTGATCATTCATTGCTTCTTTTAACCGTACTAACATAGTTTGAGATTTCTTTGATTCTTTCTCTTTATGATTCTCTAACATACTCTTATTTTCTTGACTCATGTTCATTTGTTCAACTTTAGCAATCATCCGTGGATAGTCTTCAACTTCATGACCAACAACTTTACAACATAGACAAATAGGACCTATACCAAGGCATTCCATAGCAAGATGTCCCAGTCTTCTGCAGTTATAACATAATGTCAATCCTATCTTTCCCTTGTAAGTTCCCCAACTTCTCCTGTACCGCACACTAGGATCACAGTGCTGGACCTGCAATATGCAATAATTCTTTCTAGGTTCCTGCATCCACTTATTAGTCCATAAATCATTTCTATGCATAGGAATAACATATCTATCTCTAGTTCTATCAAATTTATTTAGATCAACGCTTTTTTCTAACTGTACCCTAGATTTCAGGCTAGGACAAAATCTATCAAACATACCTAGATTCATGTTTCCAAAACAAAAAGTTTCCACTTATCTTATTCTATCTAAACACAAAGCTTTACCTCTCTTTCTTCATATCGGGTTTCTTTCTTAGCATAAAGCTTCACAAGTCAAGTAGAGTACTGTGCACTACAACAACAAATCTACACACATAACTTCTCTTTTCTTTTAGTTCCTAGCAATCACAGTTTCAAGTCCCGACAACAAAACCATTTGTTGGCACAGGGGTAGACCTAGGGTTCAATGCTTCAACAATGCACCAAAAAAACCCTAACTACCGATCCTTTCGGCAACACCTGTGAAGCAGATGCAGTCTCACCCGAGGTAGAGGCAGGGGGGGTTACATGACACAATTGTTTGTAACCAAGCTAGGACACAAATATGTGTTTATAACACTTCGTAGATTACTTAGGGACAACAAACATTAATTCATTAGCTTTATTCACATTGTAGATAAAACCCTAAGTACAGATCGACATAGTAACAATAGAAAAATATACATCACACTTAGCATCAAAAGTTATATATAACATATCCAATATAGACAAAGCACTAAGCATTCATAGATATATCTATCATTCATAATAATCAATGCACTGAACAAATCTACAACACAAAGAAAATCGTCAACACATGATATACGTGGTTCACCCCAGTATGGGGCTACGTCCACCAACTGCTTCTTCTTCTTTATTAGTCTTCAATCTCTTACATTCATTTACTCTTGTGCACTAAGCCATAGATCCAAGCTTTGCATTGGACAGGTGATCTAAGCACTGTGCACCCGATCCACCTTCCCAAAATTAGGTCAAGGCACATAGCCAACTCCTCTATGAGGCGCAGAGCCTTACATACATGGTCTATTGCACAAAGCAACCTAGAACTACTTGCCTCTTGCACTTAGCTAGATACTACTACTTCGCTTGCACTAAGCACTAATAACTAAGAACTAAGAACACTTCTACATCATGTCCTTACATTCCTTCCTATATATACTTTTACATCCATTACAACAAGGCCTAATCATGGGTAAACCCATGGGCCGACATCCCAAAACCCTAATACAAAAAACCTAATGAACCCCTTGCTGGGTCCACGGAATAAGTGAGATCCCGCGATCTTAGCTCCACCTGGGCGCTCCATCTTCAACCAGCCTGTCAAAGTACGAAAATGGCCAAACCCGACCAATGTTTCCTCAAAACTTGGTCGAGGGCCAACAAAAGATAAAATTCTTTCTCGTTGCTCCTTTTAGATATTCTTGCTTCAAAATCTTAGAAAATTGATTGCACCAAACATTTCATAACAAAATCTTTAAGGGTATTGACTGATAATTAATGATTAAAGGATAGACTTGAAAATAAATGTTTCATGAAAGTGATTATGAGAAAGATGATAAATAACCAAGAAAGAAATACATTAAAGTAAACTTCCTTGAATGCACCTTGATGATGACTCATCTTAGATTGACATTGACGTATCAATTTGTAAAGTTTGGTTTTGCAGAATGAGATTCCAAAGGATCTAAAATGATTACCCTAAAATTCACCTAATGATGGTTCATCTACAACTCAAGCTCTTCATAACTGCATTATTTTGAACAAACAAAAGATAGGTAATCTACTTGTGGAAAAAGCAAAGCAAACCAAAACTAATTAATGTACTTCTAAACCTATTCTAAACTACAATGATTATTAGAAACTACATGAATTCAAACTTCCAAAATAACCATCGAAGTAATTTTGAGATTGCAATCATAAGTATAATGGACATTAGTAGAAATTGGGGCAATCTAATATAATTAAAAAACAATTATGTTAACTAACATTGCATCCATCATAAGTAATATAACAACATGAAATTTGACTCGAAAAGACTCCTCCAACCAAGTTTCTATTCTATCATGAAATTTTCTTTGGTGAATATGAAGTTGTTCAAGGAAGAATGTAGATAGATGAGATATCAACTGAGGATCATCTAAAATAATATCAGGTACTATACCTCGTTGAAGCATGTTAGTATTTACAACATATATCATATTTACAATTTTATTGATTGGGAATTTTTTCAAGAATGATTCTTCCAACTAGATAGCAAATGGATCAATAAAAATAAGTTGGAAGTCTGTTAATGAATGTGAAAGATTCCCAAATGGATAATATGGCTGGTAATAATAATATGGTAATACCTCAAGTACCGTATGTTGTAGAAGAGTTTATATGTTGAAGGTATAACTAATTTTGGAACACAAAGCAAGATAATGAAGCATGATTATTGATTGGAATGCTTCACTCTCTCGATAAGTCCTCCTGGATTGATATTCTGAACTGCTGAAAATTTGGTATGAATTAATTGGATCAAATGAAGTATAATCTTCCATTAATTGATAAGGTAAACCATCAATACTAGAATACAATCATAATCTGTTGAACAACTAAAAACCTATAGTAAAATTTTCGAGAAAAACCATTAGTAGAAAATGAAGAATGTAGAAAAATAATTTTACACCAGGTTTATCATCAGAATAAAGAGATGGAAAATTATTCATAGATAATTCTTCCAAACAAGTACCAATTGAGATAGTAAAATCAAATTGAATATTATTGGATACTTATGAAGAACTTTTGACGAACCTCATATGCATCATAAAGATCTTGAGTTGCAAGTTTGGAATTATCTTTGGGTATGGACGTTCTCTTTACATAATGGAAATCGTTAAATATTTGGGAGGTGAAAAAATGAGAATTCAATATAAGATTTTTTGTACAAGGACTTAACTCATTTTGTATTGTGAATTGTCCTTTGGAATTGATATCATGAGATATAACCTTCACCATGGGGTGAACCTTTTCAGGGTCATCAATGTTAAGTGGTTGAACATCGAAAGTGATTTATTTCTCTTTTTCTATAGAAGTACAAGCATCATTGAATTCACATGCATGTAATTCGTCAATACCGAGAGGGGGGGTGAATCAATATTGCTTATTTTTCACAATTTTTCACAATTTTAATTATTAAAATCATTAACCATAACAATTGATCAAAAATAAAGTACAATACACCGAATTTTAAATGTATTAGTCATAAAATTTATATTTCTTTTACAAACTACAACTTGTAGGAGACACCAATCTCCCTTCTTTTGAGCACCTACTCAAGGAGACATTGATCCCTTGTTTTCAAGAAACAAGTTGAGGAAGTTGTGACTCCCTATAGATCAGGTTCCAACTTGTAGAGGACTCTGTTAGCACCATGATTTTTATAGCTAGAGTTAGAGGTTTGTCCAAAATTTTCAAAGTCTTGCCATGATCTTGGGAAAATCAAGGCATTCCTAGATGAGTCATAGTTAGTGTGTCATGGTTTATGAGGTTAGTAATAAAATAAAGAATGACTTGAAATGTCAGTAAGGGGTCTATACATAAGTTAGTTTAAAGCGTGTATTGTATTTTTCATAAAACACGATCATAAAAGGAAAAGGGTCAAGAGTGTAAATTCCATCATGTTCAATTTGTAATGGTCCACTTTCCTAAGTCTCGAATCACATTAAAAAGTGGGAAATTATATGCTAAGGTTGAATCATAGGTTAGGTTGAATGTCATGTCAAAAGGTATTATGGTTCATC
>JZKD02S1568205.1:0-10325 GCA_000966675.3 Picea glauca
GCAAAGATGAAAAACACTTTTACAATGGTCATCTATAATACCGTATGCTTCAACAAGACAACCGAAAACATCTCTGTCAACAGCTGTGTCAACTAAGAAAGTCAACGGATAATGCAATTTAGCAACAGAGTTCCTAGATTTAAGGGCCTCCATACAAAACACAGAGCAGATTTTACTAATCCAGTCCAATAAACCTTGATGGGGTGATCAAGGCCCGGGGTATCAATAGTAAAGAATGATGTAAGGTTCAAGTGCACTCTACTACTACCTTTGGGCCCTATGCGGTCTAGTGCATATAATCATGTATCCATTGTTAATGGATTCAAAATGACTTTTGTTAATGGATTCAAAATGACTTGCTGACAAATGCCAGCAGCTAGCCATTGTCACAAACCCACTTTATGAACTAAACACGACTTATGTCCCAACGCCATGGTTCAAAGCCAATAGTTGTATAAAGAAAAATGCCGGTTTTATGAAATGACGATTTTTTCTGGCAACATTCCCTTGAAATCCAGTGAAAAATTGTTAAATTTGTAGATTTGAATGATTATTTCTGTATAATCCGAGTAAAGGTTTTTCAGCATGCTGAATCCATTTCTACATTCAGTGGATTTTGAACAACAAAAAATAGTGATTCGTGTAAATTTATATCGCTGGATTCCGGCAAAAAAATTCATTTTGTATAACAACTAGACAAAACCAAAGAAAACCAAACTGTTGGGAAGAATTCATGCGTGCTAAACTGATTTAGAGACATGGCATGCTGGGGTCAAAAATGGGCATATGATGCACCGTTGGAAAGATCTCTAACTTACCTGGATCATGACTAAACGAGATGGAAATACTCACCGGATTGGGATATCTAAAGTGTGAGCTCGAGAAGCCTGAGGAAGCAAGCAGAGCTGACTGTGGAGACGAATATCTTCCAGCTACTTTTGGTTCTAAAGACACCCTTGAAGTTCCGGAAATGGCCCTGTAAGCTGTATTTGCATGCCTTAAACCTCTCCATAGGCCCATTGAGGCTGTCTGAAGCTTGTGGCAGCCAAATCAGCAATACCAACTGAGAGTGAAAAATCTTCAGATGGAAGCAATACCAACTAACGATGAAAGAGCTTCAGATGGATTAAATGTGGAGAGCAGCGGGGAAAGTGGGCATGCCCAGAAATGCAAATGAGGTTTGTTTAGACTTTTGGACCGGTGAGCCTTAAACCCTTTGGCAGTGTGGAGGGTTTAAGCTTTACCTCCATGGTCATACAATTTGTGGGCGTCGAGGGTTTAAGCTTTAACTCCATGGTCATACAGTTAGTGGGCGTCGAGGGTTTAAACTTTTCTGCTCGTTTCCACGCTAGGCCCTAAAACCCTTTCATCAAATAATGTCCTTTCTCGAAGCCTTTTTCGAGATTTCTGCGGATGCTGAGCTAATTTCATCGTAATGCTTGGGGACAAAACACTAGAGCGTACCGTGTGATGGAACGGAGCAGTTAACCAATCAACCATTGCGTTAAGATTAAGATTATTATTTTGATGGACACAAACCAATGATTATGATATGTTTTAATTTATCTTGTAGTTGTGAATCAAACTTCACAATCATTGTGGGATAGCATACAAGAGGAGATGAGATTTTAAAATTGTAAAAACTATTTAAAAGTTTAAACATTATTTCACTATTTATTATAGGAACTTGATGAATAGTGTCTCTCATGACAATATAGAATTTCTTGCATTGTAGCCCAAAGTAAATTGTCATGGGTTGGTTGCGACACCATGGTTATGAAATATTTAGATTTGCTTGTAATTGTGGTTAATTGCTTGTAGTGTGTCCTAAAGAGAATTGTCATGGGTTGGTTGGGACATCATGGTCATGCAAAATAAGCAACCCTAAATCTTGTGTGACCATGGTGTCCCAACCAACCTATGACAATTTACTTTAGGTCACATGATTTAGGGTTGATTGTCTGCATGACCATGGTGTCTCAACCAACCTATGACAATGTGTTTTAGGCCACAGTGTAAGCAATTAATTTTTGTCACGACGAACTCTCTTCATCGAGTTGATTTAAGCAAGCAATTACATATTGTCATGACAGGCACTCTTCATCAAGTTGCTTTAGGCACACCATGAACTAAAGCAAATTGTCATAAGTTGGTTGGGACACCATGGTCATGCAAGATTTAGGGTTTCTTATTAGCTAACTATGGTACCCCATCCAACCTATGGCATTTTTCTTTAGGTCGCAGTGCAAGCAATTACATATTGTCATGACAGACACTCTTCGTCAAGTTGCTTTGCATATTGTCACAACATACTCTCTTCATCATGTTACTTTGGGCAAACCATAGCCTAAAGAAAATTGTCATAGGTTGGTTGGGACTCCACGGTCATGCAAGACAAGCAACCCTAAACCTTGTGGCCTAAAGCAAATTGTTATAGGTTGGTTGGGACACCATGGTTGTGCAAGACAAGCAACTCTTGCATGACCATGGTGCCACAACCAACCTATGACAATTTGATTTAATCCATGGTGTGTCAAAAGCAACTTGATGAAGAGTGCCCATTGTGACAATATGCAATTGTTAAAGCAAATTTCCATAGGTTGGTTGCAACACCGTGGTCATGCAATACGTAATTGTTTATCTTTCGCAAACATGTTTTCCCGACCAACCTATGACAGTTTTCTTTAGGCCACAATAGAAGCAATTAACCACCATTACAAGCAACCCTAAATCTTACATGACTATGGTGTCCCAACCAACCTATGACAATTTTCTTTAGGCCACAGTAGAAGTAATTAATCATCATTACAAGTAACCTTGAATCTTGTGTGATCGTGGTGTTCCAACCAACCTATGACAATTTGCTTTAGGCCACAATACAAGCAATTAACCACCATTACAAGCAACTCTAAATCTTCCATTACCATGGTGTCCCAACCAACCTATGACACTTTGCTTTAGGCCACAATACAAGTAATCATATATTGTCACCAATAACTCTTATTCAAGTTCCCATAATAAACAGTAAAGTTACATGGTATCTATGATAACATGGTGTTGTTGTGGTAACTATGTAAGGTTAGCATTGTCTTCTTGGTCATTCTCTAACAAGATTTTGGGCATATTATGATCTAGGTTATTGGTGACCACCCACCTCTTCCACTGACTCGTAGTGGTTCTACATCTTGGCAGGTCTACTAAAAAATTGTATGTTCTAAACTTCTTATGCATTTTTGGGCATTTTCCATGTGTTTTTGGAAATTGACACACCCTTGCAATCTTTGAATGTACAACTTTCCAAACTCATAATTAAGTAGAGAATAAGCTTTGTAATGGTCCAAGAAACACCCCAAATGGAGTTTGTGTGAAAAAGTTGTGGGCCCAATAAGTTGACATATCAACTAGGCTTCTCGAGGTAGACATTCATTTTGCTACCTCATCTCCCAAGGTCGAGATTTTCATCTTTGAGATTTTTCCTCTTAGGGTTTTAAATTGTGCGTTAAAAGATCATTTTAGCCTCTTGTAATATTCTTCTTATGAAGGAGCATAACTGACACGTCTATCTTTAGATATAGGCTACCACTATTCTAGTCAGTTTGTATTGATTTGCATATCGTAATGCTTTTCTATTTCATTTGTTAATATAATTTGGGTTTCAATGTATTATTGTGCTCTTTGCAATAACTCTTTATGATTTCATCTATATTTCTATCTTCATTTTGTTCTCCACATAATCCAAGTCAGTGGTATCAAAGAAATTTGCTTCTTAATGTTTTTTCTATGCATGTCCCCAATAAGGTTGGGGTATGCAAACTTGGGCTTAAAACTAACCGAATGTAACACACCCGACCTCGAAGTACCCTTTCTAGGGATGGGGCATCAAAATTTTGCTTACCTTAATTGTCTCAGATCTTCTTTATGAGGTCTTCATCCTCTTCTACTCAATCGTAGCTTTCCAACAACTACTACCAAGCTCAAATCCGAGCTCTGGATTGCAAGTTATGCCCTCCTAAAGCTCTTTGGGCGTTATTAGTCGAGGGTCATGTGGCACCCACGTGGGTTCATCTCATTCATGCCATCCCCAAGTTTCCTCGAAGTCCTGGAGATTCCCTAGCATTCCTATGTCCACGGTGGAAGTCCATCCACCGTCCAACCCAACGGCGAGACTTAATCTTTAACACATAAACTTGAGGGGAGTTCGGCGTTCGGCGTTGAATGCCCCTTTTCCTTTCTACGCGCACATCCCCCGGAGTCCCGAAATCCTGAACTCCCGAAGGAGCCCAAAATCTTACCATGTGGCTCCGAATACCTTTGGTCCATTTGGATTATCTACGACACTACCTTCCAAACCTCTGGAGTTCTGAAGTCCCAGACTCTCGAAGGGCCATGTAGATCCATTGATCTACAGCCTTCATTACTTCATAACTTCGACATTTAGGAGATCTGTTGTGTGACCTTCTCCTTGCTCTCGAAGTGGTCAGCGTCGGGTTGACCACAGTCTAGATCTAACTGTCCGGAATGGCCCCGTAGCGTACTCAGATCTACGACTCGCATGACTTTGCGAGTTCGACGTTTGAAAGTTTTCGCTCGCTTACCACCCCCTTTCTCCCATAGTGGTCAGCGTCGGACTAACCTCAACATGGATCCAACAACCAGGAAGGATCCAGTGTCCCTAGATCTACGGTTCACGTTAATTCGCAGCTTTGACCTTCGGGGTTTTTAGCGTTATAGTAGCTTCATTCTCCCGAAGTAGGACTTTGTCAAAGTGTTATATGTGAGTCCCTCCACTGGTTGATCGAACAGTTAATAGGGGTTCTCAAGGAACTCCCCAGATCCATGACTCACATCAATTTGTGACTCCGACGTTCAGGGACTTTGGTGCTATGTCACCTCTTTTCTCCCGAAGTAATCAGCGTCGGACTGACCTCGACGCAGGTCCAATGACTAGGGACACTCTCAGTTTCCCTCGGATCTACGGCTCGCGCTACTTCGCGATTGGTAAGTGCGTCAGGCTTTAACGGTGGGACAGGTCCATCTGTCACAGTCATGGACATTGCCACATGTCGATTGACCTTGTGGGTAACCATAGCAACAAGTTGCCTTCAGACGATTTGGAAGTGGTAAGGCCATAACACCCCGGAGTTTCAAAGCCATAAAGGCTTAGCTCCTTTTGGGCCTAGCGCAAGGTTCCCAAACCTTGGTCATATGGGTCCTCCGATAATTCTCGTGGGCTACACGCTTAACTCTTAGCCATAAATTAGTTAGGGCCATGGGCATGAGCCCCGAGTCATACAGGTGAAGGGTGTGAAGGAGGCACCCTCCTTCCATAGAGTTCAAACTTAGTATTCCCACGAAGGTAAATTCAAGAGGTCGACAGGACTTAAGTATTCCAGTTAACACTACCCCAACTCTCTTGCAGACCCACGTCCCATAACTCTATAGTTGTTAAGCTGAGGAAAATAGAATACCATTCAAAAGCATGGGTTCACAGAAAAACAATGAGCATTTATACCTTAATCATTCAATACAAAATTTAGTCATAGACATGTATATTCAATCATCATTTCCATTTTTGCACACAAAGTATGAAAATACTTATCAGAAAACCAGAAAATCATGAAGTGACTGTTGAAAGGGGTGCTTGTTTACACCCAACCGTAGGCATAGCCACTCCTGAACATATTTACCGCTAGCCACCCCCCAGCTAGACCATGATGCTCTAAGAGAGACTCTTTCTTCTTGCTCAGCGATAGTCAGGGATAGAGGTTACTCTCCTCTTTCCACGGGAACTTAGCAAATGGTTTTCTCTGTACCAAGCAAGGGGACCTGCAACGAGTACTTCCACTGTCACTCATCTTNTCGAAGCCTTTTTCGAGATTTCTGCGGATGCTGAGCTAATTTCATCGTAATGCTTGGGGACAAAACACTAGAGCGTACCGTGTGATGGAACGGAGCAGTTAACCAATCAACCATTGCGTTAAGATTAAGATTATTATTTTGATGGACACAAACCAATGATTATGATATGTTTTAATTTATCTTGTAGTTGTGAATCAAACTTCACAATCATTGTGGGATAGCATACAAGAGGAGATGAGATTTTAAAATTGTAAAAACTATTTAAAAGTTTAAACATTATTTCACTATTTATTATAGGAACTTGATGAATAGTGTCTCTCATGACAATATAGAATTTCTTGCATTGTAGCCCAAAGTAAATTGTCATGGGTTGGTTGCGACACCATGGTTATGAAATATTTAGATTTGCTTGTAATTGTGGTTAATTGCTTGTAGTGTGTCCTAAAGAGAATTGTCATGGGTTGGTTGGGACATCATGGTCATGCAAAATAAGCAACCCTAAATCTTGTGTGACCATGGTGTCCCAACCAACCTATGACAATTTACTTTAGGTCACATGATTTAGGGTTGATTGTCTGCATGACCATGGTGTCTCAACCAACCTATGACAATGTGTTTTAGGCCACAGTGTAAGCAATTAATTTTTGTCACGACGAACTCTCTTCATCGAGTTGATTTAAGCAAGCAATTACATATTGTCATGACAGGCACTCTTCATCAAGTTGCTTTAGGCACACCATGAACTAAAGCAAATTGTCATAAGTTGGTTGGGACACCATGGTCATGCAAGATTTAGGGTTTCTTATTAGCTAACTATGGTACCCCATCCAACCTATGGCATTTTTCTTTAGGTCGCAGTGCAAGCAATTACATATTGTCATGACAGACACTCTTCGTCAAGTTGCTTTGCATATTGTCACAACATACTCTCTTCATCATGTTACTTTGGGCAAACCATAGCCTAAAGAAAATTGTCATAGGTTGGTTGGGACTCCACGGTCATGCAAGACAAGCAACCCTAAACCTTGTGGCCTAAAGCAAATTGTTATAGGTTGGTTGGGACACCATGGTTGTGCAAGACAAGCAACTCTTGCATGACCATGGTGCCACAACCAACCTATGACAATTTGATTTAATCCATGGTGTGTCAAAAGCAACTTGATGAAGAGTGCCCATTGTGACAATATGCAATTGTTAAAGCAAATTTCCATAGGTTGGTTGCAACACCGTGGTCATGCAATACGTAATTGTTTATCTTTCGCAAACATGTTTTCCCGACCAACCTATGACAGTTTTCTTTAGGCCACAATAGAAGCAATTAACCACCATTACAAGCAACCCTAAATCTTACATGACTATGGTGTCCCAACCAACCTATGACAATTTTCTTTAGGCCACAGTAGAAGTAATTAATCATCATTACAAGTAACCTTGAATCTTGTGTGATCGTGGTGTTCCAACCAACCTATGACAATTTGCTTTAGGCCACAATACAAGCAATTAACCACCATTACAAGCAACTCTAAATCTTCCATTACCATGGTGTCCCAACCAACCTATGACACTTTGCTTTAGGCCACAATACAAGTAATCATATATTGTCACCAATAACTCTTATTCAAGTTCCCATAATAAACAGTAAAGTTACATGGTATCTATGATAACATGGTGTTGTTGTGGTAACTATGTAAGGTTAGCATTGTCTTCTTGGTCATTCTCTAACAAGATTTTGGGCATATTATGATCTAGGTTATTGGTGACCACCCACCTCTTCCACTGACTCGTAGTGGTTCTACATCTTGGCAGGTCTACTAAAAAATTGTATGTTCTAAACTTCTTATGCATTTTTGGGCATTTTCCATGTGTTTTTGGAAATTGACACACCCTTGCAATCTTTGAATGTACAACTTTCCAAACTCATAATTAAGTAGAGAATAAGCTTTGTAATGGTCCAAGAAACACCCCAAATGGAGTTTGTGTGAAAAAGTTGTGGGCCCAATAAGTTGACATATCAACTAGGCTTCTCGAGGTAGACATTCATTTTGCTACCTCATCTCCCAAGGTCGAGATTTTCATCTTTGAGATTTTTCCTCTTAGGGTTTTAAATTGTGCGTTAAAAGATCATTTTAGCCTCTTGTAATATTCTTCTTATGAAGGAGCATAACTGACACGTCTATCTTTAGATATAGGCTACCACTATTCTAGTCAGTTTGTATTGATTTGCATATCGTAATGCTTTTCTATTTCATTTGTTAATATAATTTGGGTTTCAATGTATTATTGTGCTCTTTGCAATAACTCTTTATGATTTCATCTATATTTCTATCTTCATTTTGTTCTCCACATAATCCAAGTCAGTGGTATCAAAGAAATTTGCTTCTTAATGTTTTTTCTATGCATGTCCCCAATAAGGTTGGGGTATGCAAACTTGGGCTTAAAACTAACCGAATGTAACACACCCGACCTCGAAGTACCCTTTCTAGGGATGGGGCATCAAAATTTTGCTTACCTTAATTGTCTCAGATCTTCTTTATGAGGTCTTCATCCTCTTCTACTCAATCGTAGCTTTCCAACAACTACTACCAAGCTCAAATCCGAGCTCTGGATTGCAAGTTATGCCCTCCTAAAGCTCTTTGGGCGTTATTAGTCGAGGGTCATGTGGCACCCACGTGGGTTCATCTCATTCATGCCATCCCCAAGTTTCCTCGAAGTCCTGGAGATTCCCTAGCATTCCTATGTCCACGGTGGAAGTCCATCCACCGTCCAACCCAACGGCGAGACTTAATCTTTAACACATAAACTTGAGGGGAGTTCGGCGTTCGGCGTTGAATGCCCCTTTTCCTTTCTACGCGCACATCCCCCGGAGTCCCGAAATCCTGAACTCCCGAAGGAGCCCAAAATCTTACCATGTGGCTCCGAATACCTTTGGTCCATTTGGATTATCTACGACACTACCTTCCAAACCTCTGGAGTTCTGAAGTCCCAGACTCTCGAAGGGCCATGTAGATCCATTGATCTACAGCCTTCATTACTTCATAACTTCGACATTTAGGAGATCTGTTGTGTGACCTTCTCCTTGCTCTCGAAGTGGTCAGCGTCGGGTTGACCACAGTCTAGATCTAACTGTCCGGAATGGCCCCGTAGCGTACTCAGATCTACGACTCGCATGACTTTGCGAGTTCGACGTTTGAAAGTTTTCGCTCGCTTACCACCCCCTTTCTCCCATAGTGGTCAGCGTCGGACTAACCTCAACATGGATCCAACAACCAGGAAGGATCCAGTGTCCCTAGATCTACGGTTCACGTTAATTCGCAGCTTTGACCTTCGGGGTTTTTAGCGTTATAGTAGCTTCATTCTCCCGAAGTAGGACTTTGTCAAAGTGTTATATGTGAGTCCCTCCACTGGTTGATCGAACAGTTAATAGGGGTTCTCAAGGAACTCCCCAGATCCATGACTCACATCAATTTGTGACTCCGACGTTCAGGGACTTTGGTGCTATGTCACCTCTTTTCTCCCGAAGTAATCAGCGTCGGACTGACCTCGACGCAGGTCCAATGACTAGGGACACTCTCAGTTTCCCTCGGATCTACGGCTCGCGCTACTTCGCGATTGGTAAGTGCGTCAGGCTTTAACGGTGGGACAGGTCCATCTGTCACAGTCATGGACATTGCCACATGTCGATTGACCTTGTGGGTAACCATAGCAACAAGTTGCCTTCGGACGATTTGGAAGTGGTAAGGCCATAACACCCCAGAGTTTCAAAGCCATAAAGGCTTAGCTCCTTTTGGGCCTAGCGCAAGGTTCCCAGACCTTGGTCATATGGGTCCTCCGATAATTCTCGTGGGCTACACGCTTAACTCTTAGCCATAAATTAGTTAGGGCCATGGGCATGAGCCCCGAGTCATACATGTGAAGGGTGTGAAGGAGGCACCCTCCTTCCATAGAGTTCAAACTTAGTATTCCCACGAAGTTAAATTCAAGAGGTCGACAGGACTTAAGTATTCCAGTTAACACTACCCCGACTCTCTTGCAGACCCACGTCCCATAACTCTATAGTTGTTAAGCTGAGGAAAATAGAATACCATTCAAAAGCATGGGTTCACAGAAAAACAATGAGCATTTATACCTTAATCATTCAATACAAAATTTAGTCATAGACATGTATATTCAATCATCATTTCCATTTTTGCACACAAAGTATGAAAATACTTATCAAAAAACCAGAAAATCATGAAGTGACTGTTGAAAGGGGTTTACACCCAACCGTAGGCATAGCCACTCCTGAACATATTTACCGCTAGCCACCCCCCAGCTAGACCATGATGCTCTAAGAGAGACTCTTTCTTCTTGGTCAGCGATAGTCAGGGATAGAGGTTACTCTCCTCTTTCCACGGGAACTTAGCAAATGGTTTTCTCTGTACCAAGCAAGGGGACCTGCAACGAGTACTTCCACTGTCACTCATCTT
>JZKD02S1568216.1:0-10325 GCA_000966675.3 Picea glauca
TATGTGTATATAATTGATTGTTTCCTCCACAAATACACTTGATGACCTTGTCCATATGCACAGAGAGGTAACTCATGATTAAGGTATGATTTGTTTAGTTTTCTTGAGTTAATTCGATTAAATTATTGATTATGTATGATCCTAATCACTTTGAATCTTAAACAGCTTGATCTTTTACCTCACTATTCTGGTAATACAACTATAGCACGATCTGGTACTGCAACTATGGCACGATCTGATACTCTATCTATTATAGTACCAAAGATCCACCTATTTCGGTACCCAGTCTATTTCGGTACCAAGGCTCCACCTATTCTAGTACATAGTCTATTCTAGTACCAAGGATCCACCTATTCTGGTACCGATTATATTCTGGTACCAAGTTTCCACCTATTATGGTACCAAGGCTCCACCTATTCTGGTACCAAGGTTCCACCTATCCTGGTACCTGCACAACATTGCATCCGATACCAACACATTTAGCACCACTTCTGGTACCAGTCTTGCACCTGATCTAGTACTTCCTTTGCACCTAATCCGGTACTCATGGTCATGACTATGTTGATCCGGTACTAAAACCTTGTCTACAACATTCCGGTACTAGACATAATTAAAAACTTTGGAATGTTTCTAAACAAAAACTGGGCATATGGGTTTTCTCCATAATGATGTTTACATGCGGATGTGAAAGTAGAAATTCAACCAGCTCACATGTGTGGACCTCCATCTTAGGGGGAATAATTCTACCAAAATTAGCAAAAAACCCAATCTGCCAACTTGCACCTCGATTTTCGTGCATATGGTATCAGTTCTAGAAATTCGAAGATATGAGTTTTTTTATAGAATATGGAAAATTGAGTAAAAAGAAGGATTTTTTTCAAAATTAGAATTGGTTTAGGATATATGGGTGGCACTCTAACTTGAATCTACCCAAATTGATAAAAACACACAGATTTGTGGGATTTATTCTAAAATTGTGAAAATTGTTTTCTTATTTTGGGGATTCGGTTCCATCCATTCCTCCATCGACTTTATGTATAAATAAGACCTCATAGGTCTTAGTGGAGGGGGGGTTATTATGATGTAATATTGGTTCTTGAAGGAAGAGGAATTATTATGTTGCAGATTGGATTTCTAAACAGACTCTTTTTGTAAATTTATTTTCTGAAGATCAATGGAAGTTTGAATTCAATGATCATGTGTGTATTTTGGCATTTAACATATGCTGATCTAAAAGCTTCCATGTTGGCATCGGAAAGTTCCCACCTATTCATCTTGGCAATATCATTGTAAATTATTAGTATATATTTTTATTTCATGTACTTGTTGTTTTGATTTCATTTCTTATTTCACTATTAGAATTGATTGCAAAGTATGGCAATATAGGAATCATTTAAGAGTCTATCATTCGCATTACATGATCCAACAAATGGAATATCTCATAAAAACGTATGTTTCATGTGTAGGAATGAAATATCCTTTCATAATTGTCAAGTTGCATTGATTTATTTTCTGAATGTCATTGGTTTGAAGAAGTGTGAAAAATTAGTTAGGGATTGCTTGCAAGTTATTATTGAATTGATTTATTAAAGAAAATGAGATCAAGACCTCCATCTCTCACATACATTCACTTATATTGGAGTGTTTATACTCTGCTTGGTAGTTCTTTTAGCTCAGTTAAGTTTCCAGAATGTTAATGAGTGATTGTGTGTTTGTTATAGGAGATAGACTCATAGCCCATCTCCATCTTTCATGAGCCTATAATGAGCAGATCTATTCCCTAAACAAGAATTCTGAGTTATACATTTGTTGATCAATTTTGCTTTCTAGATTTTGAAATGAGTGGAGACTGTTATTTGAAAAAGTGTGAAAACAAAGCATTTTGTTATTGATTGTTTCTTGATTGAGTTATACTCATCAGAAATATATAGACCACCTGTTGCTGGCATACATGGTGCATCAACTCTACTGATTACGAATCTCGATCGATAATTTATGTTTGGTAATATATTATGAATATAATTGAACCAACACATATCCTCCTCATATAAGTGATGCCTTCCTCCATTGAGAGAATGTATATGATTAGATACTTATTGTACATGAACAAGATAAATAACATGGATGACAAGAGGCTACCCAAAATTTCTTCAAAGTCCATCCTAAATTCCTTTTGTATCAAGCATGGATGGAATAAAGATGTTATGTCTTGGCTAAATCATTGGGGAATAAAGGAAGAAGTAATTCTGCAGAAAACCAATAATATTTAAAACATTATTACATATAAATTTAATGATAATCTATGGTGCAATAAATAATTAGAGGATAAAAAAGTTAAGATACTATAAAGAGGTAGTCATGTATAATCTAGTAGATCAAATGTATGTCTCTATTTTTAATAGTGTAAAGAAGAAAATCAACATTGTTGAAATAAGAAAAAACTCTCACAAGTTGCATGGTGAAACTAAGGATTGGATGATTCCCAAAATTCCATTGGATGAAATAATTTTTCATCTTTGTAACACTAAGATGGTTGAAGATGAAAAATCACTTGTCTTAGAGTGTCCTATGTATACACAAATTAGATCAAAATTTCAAAACTTTTGACACAATAACAACCTTCCTAGCATTGTAAGTCATCAAAGCTATAGTGATCTTGGAATATTTCTCTTAATACATTCCGAGCACAAAAATAAAATTCTAAAGAAATCCTAGTAATCCATTTTCTTTATTAAGGTTGGATAGACTAAATGTGATCTCAACAGATGTTAATAATCATAATCATCATCATCATCATAACAATTATTATAATTGTCAAAAGAATAATAATAGTATTAAGAGTAGTAATAGTAATAGTAAGAATATTTGTAAACTTTTATTATAATTAATAATAATATTAATAATAATAATTTTTTGTAAATTTTTAATATTAATTATAAATAACTATAATTATTATCTTTTAATAAAAATTATAATAATTTAATAATTCTTTTTAATTTTTCATTATAATAATTAATGTGGTAATGTCATCACAACCACAATGTGGAGATGATGCAAAGGAAATTCTCAATGACATGCAGAGGATGTAAAATTGATGCAAAGGAGACACTTGATTACACAAAAGTGTGTACTTTCTACTTTAGAATCAAAACATATGACACTATCATAAACCATAATTTGGGATACGTCGAAACAAAGGATGTGAATAAGATGTTTAGATTACATGGTATTTTTCCCACCCTAAGAAAAGTTGAGACACAATTGAACAAAACTCAATACATATTTTGAAAAAAAAATAGACAACCGAAAATAGGATTTCATTACCCTCTCCGTGTACTTCTAATATAAATTAAACAAAGTTTGTTCCCGTCATTTCATTTTCAGTTAAACTTTTGGGGCAGAGCTCTAAAAAATATTTTTGGCAGCACTCAATATGAGTATGTAATGGATCTTTGTGGGGAATCATCGGATATATTATATTACAAGTTAACTATTTTGATTTGCTCCTCATTTTTTTCAAAGTTGTACATTTAAACCAAGATTCGATTTGATTTTTGGATATGGAGTTTAAACAAAGATGGAATTTGGGTTTTGAATATGCGATCTTCCTTCTTTTCTCTTCCTCTTCTCCTTCCCTCCTCTCTTTGATATTCCTCTTCTCTTCCTCTTTCTCTCCTCTCCTTTTTATCCTTCTTCTTCCTCTGTTCCTCTACTCTTACTCTTCTCTTTCCTATTCCTCTCTTCCTATCCTCTCCCTTTTTTCCTCCCTCTTCTTTTATTTCTCTCTCCCTATCCATCTCCCTCTTCCTCTCATCCCCTTATATCCCTCGCCCTCTTCTCTTCACTTATCTTATTCTTCCACTCCCCTATCCCTCTTCCTTTTCTCCATTTTTATTCTTTTTCTCCTCCTATCCTCCCCCTCTTCTTCTTTTTCTTCCTCCCCACTTATAATTTTTATTTTTTCTCTCCCTGTTCATCTTCCTCTTTCTGTTATCCCTCATCTGCATATTCATTTTCTCTTCCTAAACTACTCTCTCTCTATCAAGGTAAGATAAGACTTAGACAATATTTCCAACATAACAATTTCAATTATATGAATATGTTTATGTTTTATTTTTAAATTTATAATGTGTCATCAAAATATCTTCATAGAAATGATGCACAATCAGTTAGAGTTGAAATTTAAATCAATTATAGTTTATTAGCGAGAGGATGTGGAGGTAGTAAGCACCATATGACAATGAAAGTTTGAGAGAGTAAGCAACAATGAGTTTGTAGTGAGCATCGTGGGGATGGAGTAGTTTGAGAAAGTGATCTGCATTTGACAAAAAAAATTAGTAATTGGTAGTGGTTGATGAATGTAGAATGTGATAGAATAAATAAGGGTGATGGCGATGAAATAAATATAAGTAAAGAATATGGAAATATGGAGTGTTGGTATGAGAGACTACCTATAGTGGAGTATTGTAGAATTGAGGACTATTAACATGAAGAAGAATGAAAATGAATGAATAGTGTAGAATTATGAGTGGCGTAGAGTATGGAAAAGAAGAAAGAAGAAAATCAAGAAAAGAAATAGAGAACTCAAAAGTTGTTGATTTATCAAAAAACTTTTGAGAAAGATAAAAAACAATTCCAACTAGTTGAGTCTATTGCAAGATCATCCCTCACACTACATCCATACTACATGTTATTTTAATTTTTTTATTTTATTTTATGATTAAAAATAAATTATAATGTAGTGAATTATTTTATATCCTTAGTGATTTTTTGTCAACCATTATAATATGAAGGATTTTATTTGAAATTTGAACAATTATGATAGTTTTAAGGTCAAAGGCCGAGGAGCACAAACATAAATATGAATATTATAAATGAATAAAGGGCCTTTGGATCTCCTTTGATTTAGTTTGTGTATCATGGATGGGTGTGAATCAAAATACCTATGCATGATATCTATGAATGTAAAGAGTCTTGAGAGAATTGGCCATTAATTCAATAAAGTTTCAATAATTTTAGTTGAATTTTTTCAATGTAGTTTTTATTTGAACAATTTGTGTATGTGTAATCTGATCTATTAATATTAACACATTTATATATTTTTTATTCTTTGTAAACATTTTTAATGTGTGACTTTCATTGCAAATCCCTTACACTACATGATCATGCAATGTGAAAATATTGTAACAACCTATGTCTCTATCATGTCTACATATGGTCCCTACCCCTTTTCTTATAAGAGGGGAGTGGGACTCTCCAATAAAGAAAATAAATAGAGAACTTGAAGGTTGTTGATTTATCAACAACCTTTTGAGAAAGATGAAAAACAAATTCCAACTAGTTGAGTCTATTGCAAGAACATGTTGGCAGCAATAATGTAATTTCTATTGCTTATAAGCTGCCTACACAGGGTCTCTAAATTTTCATTACTTGTCATGAGCAATGACACTTATCACTTGTCACCTTTTACATACCTTCCTTTCAATTTTTGTTTTCATGACTGTAAGCATGAAAACTCGCAGCTGGAATTCACACTTTGTTTCGATTTTTTATCAAAGGATAATTGTTCATACGGTCTATTGTCGAATTGTCGTATTTTTCTATGAACATGATTGTTTTCCTAGTTTATAACTCCTTGGTCCTAAACGTGCCTTGGTTACATAAGTGAAAAAACCTCCACTCATTTATATTCGATTAATAATAATGGGGTTTGATTCATAAAAAATTTTAACACAATGTTTATTTGATACATTTACCTTGTAATCAAGCCATGAATGTGCATTCTATGGTTTTCAAGTGCTTACATCCTTATACGTACTCGCATGCCAAGGTTTCATGTGAAGTACAATGTGATATTACTGCTCTGTATGGATTTGGGCTTCATGATCTCATTCCCACACATGGTGATTAACGCCTCTGCCTACCATTTTGAATTGTCATTGCATTGTTTTGTGGAAACTCGGGGCTATGACTCTGTGTTTTATAATCAAACCCTACCTCCAATTTCGGTGTTGATTCCCTTCTGTTCGCCATGGATCTAGTGGTAAGGATTGAGCCCAATGGAATCCTAACCTTGTTATCTTATGACAACAACAAAGACGACTTAGAAAGGAGCAAATGGCATTTGTTTATTGATAAGTTTAAGGGTTTCAATTTGAGAGTTGCCCAAGAGTTCGCATTGACCTTCGACAGTTGCAGAGAAAAGATAGGTGACGTGGAATTGGAGGTGACTGAAGATTTTTTAAGACAAGCTACAGGTTTACTAGCTGTCGGCCAAAAATGGTTCAAGAATGAAAAGGTTGAAGAGGTCCCCTAGACTCTGTTGTTCACCTCACAGAAAATTAGTAGCTGCGACTGAGGTATGCCTATCCCAACTTTAAAACCTAGGTGGCACGACCTTCTTGCTATTGTAAAACAGTTTATTACCTGTGAAGGGAGATTTGGGTTAGTTTTCCTGTATCACCTGCGATTTCTTATGAGTTTCATTGACTTCCCGTTGAACATGCCCTACTTCCTCCTTAGAAGTCTGTACAAGATGGGAAAGCAGTTTAAGAGGAAGAAGTCTAATTCTTGTTTGTTCCATCATGGTTTAATCAAAATTATCATTGCGCATAAGTTACAATTAAACAATGATTGTTGGGATGCTTTTATGTTACGAAATGGCTTTGGTAATAGTGAGTTGGGATAGGTTGACAAGTCTGTTATCACATAAACCCTTGTGAAACTTACCACCTCTCCTCCACCGTTCCTACCCTATGATCCTGTCTCTAATTTGGAACCCTCGACCTACCCTGATTCTACTCAACCCGACACTCAACCGGATTCTCTCCTCCAGTTGATGAGCGGTCGATTTCGCTCACCAAAAAATGGCGCTAGAAGGAGGGCCTGGAAACTATTAATGGCATGAGGAGGTCGTAAGACTCCTCCACCACCTACCCTCTCACCTATAGTGACTAGAAGTTGTTCAAATGACAACATTGTACCTCAAACAACAACCACATCAAATGACGATCTACGGATCACAGTCGAACCAGTAACTCCAAATCCTATGGGTGGTGACATACAAGAGATTGTTCGATAATCTCTCACTAGAACAAACAATGCCTTAGATCGTATAAGACAACCAAACCGACCTTTGAACCAACCATTAGAATTATCTGATATCAAAGAACAACTTGGAGGTACCAACCTTACCTTAAACCCTACCGATTCAATCCTCACTCCCACAACAGGAGGATCTAGTATACCACCATCACCACCTCCTTCATCTCCTTCTTCTTCTAGAGGGGAATCCTATGATGAAGGCAGTTCCTCATCCCAACCTTTGACACCACCCACACCTATGGACAACCCTAACAATCCCACCAGACCTTGGCTCGACCAATATGTAGTGGCCATACCTGGGCCTCAACATCCTTTACCCAAACACCTGGAGAAATGGCTCCCTAAATTTGACCCAAACTCCAAACAGATCACTGAAGATCACATCAAAAAGTTTATGTTAGCCATTAGAATCTATAGTTTTGAGCACGAAGACGTGGTCTGTAGATTTTTTCCCTACACCTTTGAGGGCAATGCTTCTACCTGGTACTTGCCCAATAGCCCCACACCATCGTGTCATGGGAGAAATTTGAATCTTGTTTCCTTGAGAAGTTCAGAGACGACAAATCTCCTAAAGTTCTAGTCATGGAGCTTTCTAGTTTAAGAATGAACCCTAAAGAAAAGATCAAAGACTTTAATCAAAGGTTCTTGACACTAAAGAGCCAAATCCCTACGGATTCGATGCCTCTCGAGAATCTTATTATCGCATATTATACGAAAGCCTTACATCAAAACATAGCCAGTTGGGTAAAGAGATCCAAGAAATCCACGTTGTTATAAGCCTTCGAAGAGGCCAATCAGATTGAGAAAGACATTCTCAGTTTAAAAGATACTACTAGCAACGAGATAGAGACTAGTTCATCTTCCAAAAAGAAAATCGAAATCCTCCCTAGACCTTCCCAAAACAAAGCTCAACCTGAAAGCTCAGATTTAGAAAACTTACAGAAAATCGTTAAAAAATTGTCCAACCAAGTTATAGATTTGAAACGGTCAGCTGAAGAAGCCTCTTTGAGCAAAGGGCCTTACAAACCCCCTTTTAAGAAGCCTTTCCCCACCAACCGACCTAATTCAAATACTGAAGGCCTAAATCTAGAAAGGCTACAATTTGCTATTAAAACAATCTTCAAAGCACACGATAATTTGATCCCTCCCGAGATTCCTGAAGAAGTAGCAGAACAAGAGACAGTAGAAGAAGATGAATCTTCTCCGAACATTTTTGTACATTTTTTGGATAGCATTTTTCAAGCTAATTTCGAAACAATGCACCCTTACAATACTAGGAGCAAGACAACAAATAAGGCTTCTTCTGAAATCATTACAACTTTGCCTCCAAAACAGTCTAAATCGATTGAGACTAAATAGAATTCAGTAAACCCAAGTTTAGATTTTGATTTGGTTGAATATATAAAGAAGCTTAGGGCTAACATTTCTATTTATGAATGATTAAAATTCCCTTTTCTTCTGCAAAAAATGCTACAGAATATTGCAAAGAACAACACAAAAGGTGTTCAAAACAACCCCAAAATTCCTCAGAAGGCCTCAGCCAAAACTACATCCAAGCCTCACGATAAAAGAGACCTTCCTGTAAATAATGTAACAAATGTAGATAAACCAATTTCTAAGGTTGCGAGTAAAAAGCAGCAAGCTTCCACTGTTAATACTCACAGAAATGTCCCTCCATTTTTGTTAACTTTTGAAATTTTCAATAGGAATGTGCATAACTACATGGTAGATTTAGGTGCGTCATCTAACATAATGCCTTGATTTGTTTGTCAAAATATTAATGCCGAAGTTCAACCATCCAACTTGAAAATTATCCAGCTTGATCGAACTAGTGTTAAAGTGATAGGAAAATTAAGAAATGTGCTTATAAGATTGTCGTCTAACCCTAAAGTTCATCAAGTGATTGATATTATTGTTGTAGATATCCCAGAAGTTTATGGTCTGTTTTTAAGCAGAGACTGGTTAGAACAACTACACGACTATTTTGCAATGGATTGGTCTCACCTGTGGTTGCCCGAGAATGGAAAGCCCAACAAAATCAAGGTAAATCATGAACGTTATCTGAAGTTCACGATGACTGATTTAAATGATCCCAATGAACCATTCACTCCTTCTTCCAATTCGACCAAAATACAGGGGATCGATACCTTTTTCGGTAATTTCATGGCCGAAACTTCCACTATCACTAACTCGGAACAACAGTCTGAAAATTTGACATATACATAGCCAACATCTTCTTCTCAGTGGACACATGCAACTGACGAAAATCAAATATGGTATATGTACTTTGATGGGTCAAAATACAAGGAAGGAGTTGGTGAAGGCTGCGTGATCATCGATCCAACAGGTAATAAAACTCTGATTTCTTGCAGATTATAATTCGAATGTACAAAAAACACGGTCGAATATGAGGCACTCCTGCAAGGCCTCATAAAAGCATTAGATCTGAACATTCAAAATTTGATTGTCTTTGGTGATTCAGAAATCGTGGTTAGACAGGTAAAAAATTCTATCCACTGTTTATCTCCACACCTTAAAAGCCACCAAACTAAGGTATGGAATTTGATGAACAAGTTTTCCGCATTTAATATAAATTCTATTCCTAGATTGAATAATTCAGAAGTTGATTTGCTAGCTAATGTCGCTTCAATTTTTTTTCCTGCAGAAGGCTTATCTCCAAACGCATTCTCCATCGAATTGTTGTTTAGACCATCCATCCTAGACAACATCACGAATTGGAGAGTCTTCGATGACAATCAACAAATTATAAGTTTTCTGCATATGGAAGAAACTTTCCAAGGTGTGGTGATCGACGAAGGTACCCATGACGAAAATCTTTGTGACTTTACGGTAATGCCAGATCCAAGATCTCCAGAATCTTCATCAGACATGGTAAACTCTATCCCAAAATCTATAGTTATATTAGAAAAATTTTATGATCTTCATGACAAGTTCAGAAAATCAGTGAACTGTAAAAGGAATAGTTCCTCTTTGACGCATGAAAAAATAAATTTGGGAACTAAAGACAATCCACGGTGCATTAATTTAGGGATGGGGTGTTCTGAGCAAGAAAAAATAGTGTTTATTAAGTTGTTTAAGGAATGCAAAGATGTTTTTGCCTGGACATATGACGACCTGAAAACCTTTGATCCTAACATCATACAACATGTTATCCCCATGAAACCCCAAACCCAACCTTTTCAACAAAAGTTAAGGAAAAT
>JZKD02S1568227.1:22101-52589 GCA_000966675.3 Picea glauca
ATCTTTTCCATCTTAAAGGTTTTAGGGGAAAGGAGTCTAAGGCTCTTTTTTCAAAATTTTCCATAAAAAGGTTAGCAACAATGGGGGACAATGGGGAGCCCATTGCTACACCACTGGTTTGTTCATAGAATTCTCCTTGATAACTAAAGAAAGTGGAGCATAAGAAAATCTCGTCTAGGTTAGCTGTTTTAGGGTCAGTGACTTCTTTGATAATTTGGATAGCTTCATTCAAAGGGATTTTCGTGAAAAGGGAAACAACGTCAAAACTTATGAGGGTGTCTTGAGGCCTTATTTTTTCGTTTTTAATGATTTTAATAAAGTCATTGGAGTCCTTAATGAAAGAGTCAGTGTGGCCTACCAAGGGGCTGGGGAGTTTTCCGACCAATCATGAAAACTCCAACCACAGAAATATTTTTAATCATGTATGGTATTATTTATTAATGTGCAATGTTCAATATGCAATGTGAAATTTTTTAATATTATTTATTGATTATTTATTAACTTTTTAATATTAAATAATTATTTAATATTGCAATGTGCAATGCATTTGTCTTGGAGAATTTTGCACATGTATATCCCCACATAGTTATGGTTGCAATTTATTAAATAATTAATTATTTATTAAGAACAATTTATTAAATAACCAACTATTTATTAATTATTTATTTAATATTGCAATACATTGTTTCTTATGTCTAGAGACTTTTGCACTTGTATATCCCTACATATCTATGGTTTTGTGACTTTTTCTTTGATTTATCCACACCTCTGCACATGTATATCTCCACATAAGTATGATATTATTTATTAATGTGCAATGTGCAATATCCGATGTGTAATTTATTAAATAATTAATTATTTCATATTATTTATTAATAATTTAATATTACAATGTGCAATGTGTTGTTGCTTATGTGCTAGACTTTTGCACAGTTATATCCTCGCACAACTATGGCTCTTTTGCAACCATAGTTATGTGGGGATATGGTTGTGCAAAATTTTCCACACATAAGCAACAACTCATTGCACATTACAATATTAAATAATTAATAAGGCGTGTCCCCACACAACTATGGTTCTATACCCATACATCGTATACATGAAGACTTTTGCTTTGATTATTTATTCACACCTCCGCACATGTATATTCCAACTAATTAATAAATAATATTAAATAATTAATTATTTAATAAATTGTAACGATAATTGTGTGGGGACATATCTATGCAAAAGTCTCTGCAAAAAAGAAACAGGGCATTGCACATTACAATATTAAATAATTAATAAATATTAATTATTTAATATTGAAATGTGCAATGTGCAGATTATTAAATATAACTAATTGTTTAATATTATTTATTAAATATTTAATATTAAATAATTAATTATTTAATATTGCAATGTGCAATGTGTTAAATATTAATTAATGTGTTTAATATTATTTATTTAATATTTAATGTTAAATAATTAATTATTTAATAAATAAATAATTAATTATTTAAATATTTTTGCACATGTATATTCCCAAACAACTATGGTTATTAATAAATAATAAATAATAAATTAATTAATAATATTAATTAATTAACTATTTAATAAATTGCAACCATACTGATGTGGGGATATGCCTGTGCAAAAGTATCCATACATAAGCAATAATGCATTGCACATTGCAATATTAAATAATTAATAAACATTAATTATTTAATATTGCAATGTGTAAAGCGTTGTTGCTTATGTGTGCATAGGTTTGTATCAATTATTTAATATTGCAGTGTGCAAAGCATTGTTGCTTATGTGTGCATACTTTTGCACATGCATATCCCTACACATGTATGGTTCCATACCTGTACATTGTATGTGTGACGGATTTTTCTTTGACTATTTGTTCTTAATAAATAAGTCTCTGCACTTAAGCAGTAGCACATTGCACATTGCAATAATTAAATAATATAATAATTTATTAATTATTTAATATTGCAATGTGTAATGCATTGTTTCTTATGTGTAGAGACTTTTTCATAGGCATATCCCTGCACAATTATGGTTCTGTACTTGTACATCGTATGTGCAGAGGCTTTTTCTTTGACTATTTGTTCTTCATAAATAAATAATAATTAATTATTTAATAAATTGCAACCATAGTTGTCCATGGATATGCCTCTGCAAAATTGTTAGTAGGGCATCACACATCGTAATAATTAAAAAATATTAATTAATTAATTTAAATAATTAATTATTTAATAAATTACAACCATAGTTGTGCGGGGATATGCATGTGCAAAAGTCTCTGCACTTAAGGAGAAGTGCATTGCACATTGCAATATTAAATAATTAATATTTATTAATTATAATTAATAAATATTAATTATTTAATATTGCAACATTAAGAAATTAATATTTATTAATTATAATTAATAAATAATAATTATTTAATATTTCAATGTGCAATTTCTTGCTTCTTAAGTGCGAAGACTTTTGTACAAGAATATCCCCGCACATCTATGGTCTTGTACCCGTACATCATAACTTTGGGACACGTACATGCACCCATTCTACACCATACATGCACCATCCACTACAAATGCATAATTAACTTACTTATTCAATTCTCATACATGCACTCATTCCAACCATGCACTACAACTGCATAGTTAAATTTCTTACTAAATGTTTGTTGCTGACCTGACAATAATATGTTGTTTTGAAGGACCAATTAGAAGTCATGAAACAAAATTGAATCGCTTGCAACAAAGTTAAACTATGGAAAAATGAAAAATATTTTGGCTAATGCAAAAACTAATTCATGGTCAACACAAAAATGATTGTTATAGTCCTAGCTGCAGATGGGACAATAAGTTGAATTTCATGAAGATTAAAAAACATTAACAAAATAGAAAAAAAAAATTCAAAATGGTATAAAATAACATTGAAGACTCTATACTTTCAATCTAAGAGGACAATAAAGGAGTAAAATGTAATTCCCATCTAATAAATAAATATAAATCCAGACATGAAGTTCAACGTAGGAAAAACTTTAATAAAATTTCAAAATCTTACAAGGGAAACGATCATACCTGTCATGAAGAACCAACATACATGTAAGTCTCTTTCCCTTAGAAGTCTAGCGCTACCTTACATTTATCCTTGATCCAGAGAAAATTTGCAATAACAAGATGGGGGGCGACTCTCCACCCAACAGTAGACCATATTACCCAAAGGTAGCAAGGTCACCCCTGAGCCCCCAATCTACTACTCAACCAACATTCTTATTCCTTCCTCCCTCCATAGAACAACCAAGGAGAGATATAGACCAAACAAGGAGATATGATCCTTTCCTCATTCCTCTCCCTCTTTATATAGAGTCCATCCAGTAAAGAATCCAATCCCTAGGGTTCATTATTTTATTTTTTATTTTATTTTAGGGTTTGTTCATTGAATATCGTTACTTTTTTTAACCATTCTCTTTAATTACCCAGACATCCATAATAATTATTTATCATGACCCCCTTTAAGTATAAATATTATATACTTATTTATTATTATTTATTTCAATAAGTAATTATTATAACCATTTTAAAGAGAATTATTATATTTATGATATTATTATTATTATTATTTATATTTAATAATAATATTGTGGGGCATGACATAAAAGTTTAAAGGTTCGAGAAAGATGTAATTGAAAAGGATGTCAAAGGGGAACAACTTATGCAATGTGTTTGAATTAAGAAAAACATAGTTACAAATTTGACGAGAAATCTCAAAAGTACTTATTTTTTAGAGGTTGCATTTAGTGGTTGTTTTTAGTCTTATTTCAAAAAGCGATGCTACTAGTAACACATTTTTTTTGAGGTGGTATTTTGACACTTTGAATCCTTTTAGCTATAAAATATCAACTCCTTTTTTATTTTTCAAATGTTGTTTTCTCCATTTTTTTGTTGAAAATGACTATTTTATTTTTGTTTAATAGTGTTTTTTTCTTGTTTTTTCATTTTTTTCAAATGTTATAAAAAAAATTAAATGTGAAAATTGTCATTTTAAACAATATTATCATATATATTTTTCAAAGTTATGATTTTTCATCAATTTATGCATTATTTATTGATTTAAGATGCCATACATTTTAAATACAACATGACATGTTGCTTGTTAACACTTTATTAGCTTTGATTCAATCCATAGTTGATAGTTGTAGCTAAATAAACTATTTTTAAATATCTAGGAAAAAACAATTAAAAGCTAGTTTTAATTGTTGAATACCTAATCCTCAGATTATGGTCATTTGTAAATAATATTTTGAATAGTAGAAATGTGAAGAGTCAAAGGTGATAAGAAGAGTCACTTGGAAGGTTAAGACCAATGGTCATCTAAATGTATATTTATTAAGGTTTTATGTTAATGAAAGATATCCAACTATGGAGTTAGATTATTTTCCCATACTTCGCCTAACAGTGGTATCGAAGCAGGTTAATTCCATGATTCTATGTTATGGACGTTTCCTTTCCATCCTCTCATGTGCAAAAACACATCTAGTTATTCCCTTTGTGAGTCTGTCTCCCACGTGTAGAAACTTCTCTCCATATTCCTTTGTTTTAGTCTATGCTTTTCTATAATTTATAGGTGTTAGGTTTCCTCACTCTCCCACTCTCAGAAATCCTCTATGCGTGGAGCCAACAAGGGTTTCAATTCTCTTTGGTTCTCCTTTTTCCCTGATCACTTTTCCACTATTCTCATCCCCAAAAGAAATGTTTTGAAGGTCATGTAGGTCTTGTTATGATATACCACGATGGGTTTCAAATTCTTGGTAGAATAATTCCCTGAGGAGAACCGTGCAAAATGCAAGAGCTCTGCTACTCTTTTATATGCAATACTCATAATTTTTGGGTTCAAAATCTATGCAAGCCATTGACTGATGAGGTTTTAACACTCCATTGAATTTTCCCAAGTTCTCTTAAACATTTTTTCTAATCATAAATACATGATCCTATTTTGTGTCCCATGCATACTGGGAATATAATAGAAGGGAGTTGGTTCCCTCTAGAATCCATATGGTTTAATCTTTAAGAATGTGAGCATTTCCTATCTCAACCACATGTCATTTCCACCACTATCTCTCCTATCACCCTCGGTGAACACTTCATCATAACATTCAAACATCCGTTGGCTTGACCTATTATGGCCATGGTTGGCTCATTTAAAAAAAAAACTGTTATGTTCGATTTTGGGACAAAAATTTCCACAAATCTTGTCGTGTTTCAATTTTATAAAAGATATCCATTATTGAAAAGAATTTTCCATGGTGTATTGTTTGAGTGAGTGGGATGACATGACATGATATTGTTGAAGCATTTGAGGAAGTCAGCAATATGGATTATATTTTTTTATTTCCACATATCTATAACCCACCTTCCTCGTACAAAATGTGGTATCACTAGTGATGCATCGTCATCCCATCCCACCAACAAACATCAGAAATATCCAAAATCAAAGTGTTTGAGAGGTGTTGAAAGAATATGAATTTCCATGTGTCCACTTTCTGGAGGTGTTGAAAGAAGATGAAAATCACAGTGCATAGAATGCGCGTCTGTGGGATGGAATATCCGTGCACTTTTTGATACACGTCAGGGGAATTTTTTTTGAGTGAAATTCTCCTCCTCCAACTTAGAATTTGGTTTTGAAAGGTAAGGTTGGGTCGGTTTTGGTACCTGCAAGACCAATTGATTAAAAAGAAGTGCTCTCTAAGCCCAAATAGGGTGGAATTTGATACCTTGTCCCCAGTATGTTCGCCAATATGTTGTGCTTGTTTCGTCACTTGGGTGAGTAAAACAATGGCACTTGCATACCTAGTTGGGCTTGCTAGACAAGACAAAAGTTTGTGAGTGGGTTAAACAAGCCAAACACATGTAATAAACAAATGAACAAACTAAAACAACTAGAGAAATAAAAAATAGAATGCATAAGAAACTTTAGAACCATAAACAATCAACCAATGACCAAGATTGTGCCACCAATGGATAACTATATTAGTTGGAAAAACACCGTAGAGAAAAATGAGGACTTATGGGTCCCCTCTTCCTCCTTGGGAGGGATCTTGAGTTCCCTAATGGAGAGCTCTTCTTACAATAGAAGAAAAATGGAAAATGATGAAGAAAATCAATGCATATTCCCTCAAGAGGTGAGTGGAATGGCCTATTGCAATAATGCTTGAATACTCTAAGGAGAAAAGAGGATTCTCAAGGGAGAATTGAGGCAGCATAACAATACTATGAATATCTTGGTTTCTTAGTGCACCCTTGTCTTTCATTTATAGAATTTCTTCAAGGAAAAATATAATTGGTTCTTGGTGTGAACAAGGGGCCTTTTAAAGCACCCTTTGGTCCTTGACTAGCCCCCCATTTGGATTTCGTTCAGATATGGAGGTCAAATCAGGTTGGAAGTTGATCCATAAGTGGTTGGGGGGGTGACAAGAACCATAAATGCATCGTTCACAGGAGTGTGCGACTTTTCTCATACACAATCACGCATTTGGCGCATTGTGCGCTCTAAGGGCTTTGTTGGCCTGCACACTATGCATGCGCTTCCTTTAGTGATTTTGTGCATGTCAATTTTTTCCCAATTGTATAGATTTTGCCTTTTGAAATGCCTTTTAGTGTTGCAGGTGAACTAATTGTTGTATTTTTGTAACCATTTGCGTGCAATTTTTGCGGAAAAAAATTCAGTGATAACATAGGTGTCATGTTTTAATGATTATAGGTCTAGAATTCACCCTTTGTTAGGTGTTATTTTCATTGTACTCAACCTTCATGTTCTTTCTTCTAAAGTTGCAATTGAGAATTCATCATTATTAGATGCTCTCATTTGGAACGGGATTTTCTTATTTCTGACTTGCCATCATTTGAATACTATTTATTTTCTAAAAAGGTGTGCTTATTTTTCCTCTGTTCCCTCACGAATACACAGTTGTGTTATAATTCATAGTATTTTAGAATTCAATTCCATTTCCCAATGGTTTACTTCTCTTGCTTGTCTTACCAACCCTTTTAAAACAAAACAAAACCTATCTTATATTGAAATCTAACCTCTATGTCCTTATTGATGAATCCTTTGAGTTATTACCAGTCATTAGACATCTGAGAGATCCCTCTCTGGTTGTATAAGTCAGAATACAATCTAAAGTTGGTTGAAACAGTTACCTTGGGGTTTCTTTGATACAACCCAAAGAAAATTTTATAGTGTTAACATCACCATTATTCATTTTTTAGTTTTTCCTTTCTATCCACTAACTATTTAAGTGTTGATAACAACATTTTATGTTAGTTAATTATCCACTAATTTATGAACAACACATGCAATTTTATAAGGTGAAATTAGCTTCATCAATTATCATATAACAACAACCTACAGTTCATATTTAAAATATATAAAAACAATAGAATGTCTCATCCCTCTTTTCAGTAGTAAATTTTAAATAATCTCTTATGGATAGGGTAGTGTAGGGTGCCCTCCCACTTAAAAGTTCTCTAATAAAGTTTATACGCCTCTTTCAAGAGCCCAAGCAGGCCAAGTGTTGTTTCTTTCTCTGATACCACTTTGTAAGACCACTTGACCCCCTACAATTGACTCCCTAAGTACCTTTTAAGGGAACGGGGAAATAAATTTCTCTTTTCCTCAATTGTCTCGAAACCTCTTCTCGAGGGCACCATCATATTTTGCTTGCCAAGATCTTCCCAACAATTGTCTTCATGCTCAAAACCGAGATATGGATCAGAAGTTATGGCTTTGTAATTTTTCTCAGACTTTATTGAATCATACATCACCTTATTTCCACCTGGCATCCACGTAACTATTGCCACATGTGTCATCCAACTTGGCATTGTCATGGCATCAACCAATTGGCCCACCAAATTCTCGATGTATTTTTTCCTCCAAATCAATGGCTAGGATCCATTCGAGGTTCTCCACTTGTGTGATGGTTAACGTCTAGCCTGCTTCCATTTATTCATTGGATTCTTGTGGGACCTGCTAAGATCAACGACTGAGGTCTAATCTAGCTATTACCCCGACCGATGACCTAGATCAAATTTCAGAGTCATGCTCCGAGATCTTCGGAGGTGTACTCCAAACTCTTCGAATTCATACTTCAAACCCTTCAGAGTCAACTCCAAAAAGGTCAACTCCTAATCACTGGTCTAGATTCACTGGCCCATAGATCCAATGACTAGAAATAAAACAAAGGTTTAGAGTATCCCCTCGTCCAATGGGGCCCACTTTTATCTTTTTCTGTCAATCACTTAGTGACACCTGTCACTTCTTTGTACACATGGGATGTCGAGTTACCAAACCATGTCCTCAAGGTGTCACCACTTCTGTTTACTCGCTAGAATGGAACCTAAGGTGATCTGCGGCTAATATTAGCTCTCACTTGTTAGTATATCAATGAAACTTGTTGTTTCACCGACGCCTTTATCTTCATCGACACTTTTTGTCGATACACAACTTTTCCAACCTTTCAAACTCTGACGAATGACCCATATATCTCGGCCCATGGATCTGATGGTTAAGATTTAGGCACTTGTTTTTAGACTTAATCTGATGTGGACTCATGCTTGATCATTTCTACAAATTAAAGGATGACAAGTGTCATCCTCTGAACACGTTGGCGTTTCCATGACCTACCACCTATCATGACACATGGCACCCATGAGGCATTGTTGACCACCCCTCAAGGTTCCAAATCACCATGACACATGGTGCAATCAAGTATGGATCGTCCACATGGTTTGATGTGGAATACACGTCATCAATGAACACTCAGTTCGTCCATCTAGGTATTGACACCTATCCACTATACATTGGTTGGGTGACGTCACTCCCCTTCATCGCCACTCGCTAAGGAACCTATTAGAACTCTACGAAAAATCAATGACTATGATCGATTCATCACTCTGGTGTCAACCAATGGTCCAAATATTCCCTTACTCGGAACCTTTCAAAATGGACATCAATATAAGAAAAGGAATATTCTTTTATGCTTTTATTTCAGAGTGCAAATTACTCTATCAATATTCCTCCTCCAATAGATATGGATCTGATAGATCAACGATTCATATTAATTCAAAGTTTCAGAGTCCCTATGAAACCTTGCACTATGATGGATGGTGGAGATTTATCCACCTACAAATCCAATGGTCGACGATTTAGGAAACCTTCCAAAGGCTTCATCCCAATAGGGGCCCATCCTCTACCCTTTGACAAATTATGTTTCGAGTCATATTATCCTTATAGATGTGTGGGTTTTAATGCTCGCATACTTGTCACTTTGACTACCAATTCTAGCTTATGATCGAGATGACCTCACCACTCAATCCTCTGATAAATCCACAAATATCATCGACTCAGAATACAACCTCTCCAAGAATCATAGCCTACTCCGATGAACAACTAGGGTCAGATCTTGCTTGAGTTCTGATCAACGATCCAGATATCATCGCAAAGTTCCTCCATTCATGGAAAATCAATGGTCCAAATATCCTTTTGGAGTTCCTCTTTTAGAGGTTTTCTGTGACTGCTTAAGAGTTTCCTCCAAAAGTCAACTCCAACCAACTCTTTTTAACAGATTTTTTCCCGATGTAATGGCAGATAGATCTAGTGGTGGTAGTTCTGCAACCTCCATGCTCTGATAGATCGACAAATATGATCGGTTTGGAGTCTCATCCATTCCTAACCATGTACTAATATGACTAAAGTTATGTTGAAATAGTGTAACATCAAAGAGTATTATATTTATTATTGAGTCATTATTAAATAAATCAATCCCCTTTTGTGGATTGATCATGTCGGGCATTGTAATTAACCAAATACCCTTTTGTGGATTGGTCAAACCCTAATTATATTATGAAAATTAAGAAGTCATCCCCTAGGCCTAATTAAAGTGGTTTTAACCACTAAGAAGACAATTCAGCCTTGCTCAGTGAAGAGACACATTTCCAACGCCTTCCAGCTTGTATAAATAAAGGAAGCCAACACCTCATTATCTCACTCACTCATTTGATCATCCAGTGTGCAAGGTTGGTAGCTGCAGTTGGGAGAAGAAGGAAGAGAGAGGCTCATTTCTCAGTGTTGGATATTCTCTAGTGTTTTGGTTTATTATCTTGGCATTGTATTGACTATTTATATTAATAAAGTTTTTGTTGGGTTTTCTTCCCCATGAGGGTCTCCCAGGATAAATTTTATGTATCTTGTGATTGTGTTTCTCTCAGTGATCCTGCCTATGCTATTGTTATCTAGTAAATTGAAAAGAAAACTAATAATAGCTCAAAACTTAACATGGTTTCAGAGCTAAGCTGATGAGAGCACCTTTCACTGGATAAGTAAAAACGTCATTGTTGTCGTATAAGAAAATTAGGGCTTTTTGTTGGAGAGGAATGTTTTCCTAAAAACCCTCTAGAAAAGTGTGCCCTACCCTAGTGAATATTTTGGAAGCTTGAGCACACCTTTTCAATGGATAGAGCCTCTGGAAAGTCAAACCCTAGTTTTTTACTGGTACCAGAAAACCAGAAGGACCAGAAAACCAGAAAAACTAGGAAACCAGAATCAGTACTAGAAGTACCATTCCAAATTTTCGCTAGCTCAGTTTCAAGGGGTAAAATTTGGATTTTAAAAAATATGATTGCACCATCGTACTCGCCTTAGATCAACGCATATAGCCCCTGGATCATAATTTCAAAATTTGAAGTTTGAAAAATTAGGGTTTTCTCATAAAACCCTAAGTTATAGTTAAAATACCCGTTGCAATTACAATTGTAGTTCTAGTTGCAGTGAAAGATTTTTTAAAGTGTTGGCAAACCTTAAATTTGAAACACCACTGAAGTTTTGAAGGTTTTTTACCTATCACCGCTGCTACCAGATGGTACCACCACTCACTGATACTATCACAGGTATGTACTTACATATGTTTCAACTATATTATTCTAAGGGGCACTTGTGGGAGAAAGGATATCCTATCATAGATCTAGAAGGATATTAGATCCAACATACTCCGAAGACTAATGCACCCCAGGTTTGACTATATTGATATGCATCTATTTGTTATGACATTATTTTGACCTTATGAACATCTAGGTGGTATGTTGAAATCATACTAACCATTGGTCAAAATTATCAAGGATGATTCAAGTTGAGTTTATAGAGATTATTCTCTAACTTATATTTCTTTCAAGATAACATATTGTCGTAGTACAAAATATAGGTTGAAGAAATCACTTGTCATCTTGAGTGAAGGAGACTTGAAAGAAAAGCAACACACTCATTCTTGAGGACAAAACTCTAGGTTCCAGGTTTGATTGATTAAGTCGATAAGATTCAATGTTGCACATGACAAGTTGATAACTACCCCTTTGCAAGTAAACACTATAGTTGAGGTAGAAGTCTTTGAAAAATATTATACTTGGTAGCATGTGAGAATATTGAGATAAATGCTTAATATAATCATTTACCAAATACAACTAACATCTCCTCTAGGAGAAACTTCTTGTGTTGGTTCCAGGTTACCTTGGATGAATGTTTGATAACAACACTAGAAGAGTGTTGATATCATTTCGTATTGTATTTCTTATGTTTAATCTTTGTTTCAGACAGGTCATAAGTGAAAGTTCTAAAAGAGCTATCGTGACAATTATTCGTGCTATTGTTTTCTTTACTATTATCAAAAGATTATTATTCTTTCTTGTTGTTTTGTTGACCTTCTTTTAGGTCACAGGTGATAACCCTGAGGAAGCTATAGTGAAGGTTGCAGAAGGAAACAGATTAGATGAGACATGAATCATACTATGTGCATAAACATATACATTCATGTACCAAATAAGATGAAGAAGAAGCCTGCTTTTGAAATCCAGAGTATCTCATATCGAGATTGATTGTAAGGAGAAGAAGGTTCCAAAGATGACCGAACATTGGAACAAGAACTCACAGTAGACTTGTTCAAAGGATAATGAATCCACCTTGAAAGGAAGTAGAATTCACTTGAATTCTGACTCATCTTTTCATATTTAGACTTGGTATTCAACACCAAGTATACCCCATAATAGATGATGAAGTCCTTGTAAACTCAAAAGAAATCGAGAGTAAGATTCATCTGAGAAAGGATAAGATGAAGAAACAACTTCCATGACTGGGAGATAGATGCCATGAAAATACTAGATCGTAGCTTCAAAAAATTCTAGGAGATATGAAATCTCCAGGGAAGATTCCCTTGTTTAAGTGACAGAGAAGGAAGCCAGTCCGAAAGACTAGAATATGGATTTTTCCATGAGACTAGAAGAGAAGTCAGTATTAACTTCCAAGATTGATCTAACAGATCAAGCATGTTGTAGATGTACAAATCATGATGAGATTCCAGATGATTCTCCCAGCAAGAGGAAGAAGAATATGACGAGACACTTACTCTAGTAATTGAGAAATAGTTCTAGTATTCATGAATACAACCAGAACAACCATGATTCATATTTATTATGAGATGCAGGGGGATAAATCCCCATATTTAAAATTAAGTGGTGGTTGGTACAGTACATTAGTTGGTTCATGGAGACATAAATACAATAAAATATAGAGTTACCTCCATGAAATAAGAAGAGATACATTTAGTATCAGTTATTGAGCCACTCTTAGTTTCAGATGAAGTTGTTTCCATGATGGAGTAGAGGAGTTACTCTCTGATTTCAACAATCACAGTGAGAATGGAGAAACCATTCTCAATTTCAGAGATGTTGCAGGTGCAGAGTCCCAGTTCCAGAACGAACAGTTGCAGAAAGAGGAGAGGACATACTCTCAGGCAGTGAGACAGATAGTTCTTTGCAGAGAGCACATAGAGCTAACACATGATTGTGCAGATTGAGTTGCATATGAGCAAGTGTACCAGATTGGTACAATGTAATGAGAAAATTTGGTTTGAAGTTGAAGATAGAAATACTCAGTACTCCAGGTTGAATAAGGCTCTGTACAGGTTGAATCAAGCTCCTAGAGTTTGATATGGCAGAATTGAAAGTTTCCCGACGAGCTTGGGATTTACCAAGAGTAAATTTGATTCTAACCTTTACCTAAAGGTTATGAATAATGAGCCAGTGATGTTGCTACTATATGTAGATGATGTATTGTTGACAAGATGAAGAAAATCTCATCACATATTGCAGAAGAAACTTGCTACAGAGTTTTATGGAAGACCTAATGCATTATTACTTAGGTCTTGAAGTTTGGTAGAGCCCAAAGAAGATCTTCCTTAACCAAGGGAAGTATGTAGTTGAAATACTAAAGAGGTTTGATATGTTGGAATGTAAATCCATGAACACACCCATGGAAACAAAGTTGAAGCTCCTGGTTGATACTTCGTTAGAATTGGTTGATGCTACGTTGTACAATTAGATTATTGGTTCAATAATGTATCTGACAGATACAAGGCCATATATATGTTTTTCCTTTTGTTAGTATCTGGTAGAACCCAGACGTGTTCGTCTTGATGATGCAAAACATGTGATGAGATACCTTACGGGTATGTTGGGTTTTGGTCTCTGTTATACTAGAGATCATGACTTCAGACTGAGTGGTTATATAGATTCAGATTGGGATGGAAGTGTCTCTGATAGAAAGAGAACCTCAGCATGTTGTTTTAGTCTAGTGTCATCCATGATATCATGGAAGAGTAGGAAGTAATCCAACATTTCTCCCAGCATGACAGAAGCATAATATATTACTGCATGTTATGCCAGTGGTGAAGCCATATGGCTTCAGATGTTGTTGACAAATCTATTTGATCTGGAGATGGAATCCACCATGATCCTATGTGATAACCATAGTTGTATAAAGATGATGTGTTCCATGATGAGTCGAAGCACATAGATATCCGGTCTCACTTCATTCGTGATATGGTGCAAAGAGAATCCATAAAGCTCCATTATGTTGGCACAGATGAACATGTTGTTGATGTGTTGACCAAGCCTATGTCTCATGTAAAGTTTAAGAAATTTTGAGACAAGCTTGGTGTAGTTCGAAAGGACCTCCCTCGAAAGGGGGATTAGTGTTGATTCCAACCTAGTGCTAAATATTTCCATCTCTGTGTTGTTGTTGTTGTGATGCCATCCTAGTGCTAAAGATTTCTAGTTTCGTGTTAATGTTGTTGTGATTCCAACCTAGTGCTAAAGATTTCCAGCTTCATGTTGATGTTGTTGTGATGCTAGCCTTGTCCTGAAGATTCTTGATTTGTGTTGATGTTGATGTGATGCTAGAATTGTGATGAATATTTCCATCTTAAGTGACAATGTTGTTGAGATGCCAGCCTCGTGCTGAATATTTCCATCTTCGTGTTGATGTTTTTGAGATTCCATCCTCGTGCTGAATATTTCCAGCTTCGTGCTAATGTTTTTAAGATGCCAACTTCGTGCTGAAGATTTCCAGCTTTGTGTTGATGTTGTTGAGATGCCAACTTCATGCTGAAGATTTCCATCCTAGTGTTGATGTTGATGATGCTCCAGCCTTCGTGTTGTGATACTGTTGTTGTTGATGTTGTATCAACCTTGTGTTGTTATTGATGATGATGATGTATTAGTGTTATACAAATCCATGTTGATGAAGATGATGATGATGACACTTCATCTTCTTGTTGAAGATGATGATGATGATGTTATTTCAGCCTTCTTGTTGATGATGATGATGATGTTATTTCATCTTTCATGCTGAAGATGATGATGTTACTTTAGCCTCACTCTTAAGATGTTGATGATATTACTTTAGCCTCATGCTAAAGAAGATGAGGATGTTACTTTAGCCTCATGCTAAAGATGATGATGATGCTACTTTACCCTCATGTTGATGAGGATGATGATGCTACTCCAGCTCCATGCTGTGAACGATCATGATGAGAAAAACTTTCAATGATTTATAGATATGTCAGTCAGTGTTCCATATGTTGTTGATGTTGTTTCCCTCTCTCTCTCTCTCTCCTGATGATGTTGTATTGAGTTGTGTTTGTAGAATACCGATCTTGCTAAGGGGGAGTGTTGAAATATTGTAACTACAAAGAGTATTATATTTATTATTGAGTCATTATTAAATAAATCAATCCCCTTTTGTGGATTGATCATGCTAGGCATTGTAATTGACCAAATCCCCTTTTTTGGATTGGTCCAACCCTAATTGTATTATGAAAATTTCATAATTCGGCCCTCGGGCCTAATTAAAGTGGTTTTAACCACTAAGGAGACAAGTCGACCCTGCCCAGTGAAGAGAGACATTTCCAACGCCTTCCATATTACATAAATAAAGGAATCCAATGCCTCATTATCTCACTCACTCATTTGATCATCCAGTGCGCACGTTTGGTAGTTGTAGTTGGGAGAATAAGGAAGAGAGAGGTGCATTTCTCAGTGTTGGATATTCTCTAATGTTTTGGTTTATTGTCTTGGCATTGTATTGACTGTCTATATTAAGGAAGTTTTTGTTGGGTTTTCTTCCCCATGAGGGTCTCCCAAGATAAATGATGTGTATCTTGTGATTGTGTTTCTCTCAATGATCCTACCTATGCTATTGTTATCTAGTAAATTGAAAAGAAACCTAATAATATCTCAAAACTTAACACAACAAAGATCTATTATCTCACCAGATCGATGAATGATGTTTAATCATGCTCCTACACCGACCGAGGGTCCAGATATAACCATCGTGCCAAATCGACGATCACGATCCTCTGGGGAAAAACAAGAGTTTTCTCCAGCCTATTAGTCTGGTTCATGAATTAGTTAATTTCATGAATGGTTCTCTAAGTCTTTTTCAAGGCTTAATGAGTTTTCAAGAGCTCCTGCCTTGGCCCAGACACTCCATTTCCTATGCAGGGTACCTCTGTTACATCTTATCCTGAAAGGTTCCTTTGTTGTAGGGATCCCAACACTACATTACACAAGTTCTTGCATTTGCATAAATATAAAGGTCACCATAGCATATACAATAATCAAGGACATGGGTTCATATCTCAACTTAAACATAATAGGGACTTGAGTTATTTTCGTACTCAAGCGAACATACATATTCACCACTTCAAGATATTCCCATTACACAAGACTATCACAAACAAATAATCGCAGCTATTTTACAAAAGACAGAGACTGTCTAAAATCAAGGACAACTAACTATCCATGTAGATATATTTCATACAAATGCAAGACCATCTCCAACATTACACAATAAGCTAACAAGTCAAGTATTAATATCCATAATCACCATACTGACCATTCAACCATATATATTTTCCAACAATACACAGAGATAAATAAGTTACTTATATAAAATTTAGAAGATGCTGGAAACTATTGAAGGGTGTGTCGTTCTCCACCCAACTATAGGAAAAGTTGCACCAATTATTGTCACAACCAACCACCCCTAAGCCAGGTTACAATGCCATGAGAGGATATGTGTTTTTTCAGCAAGTTTTTTAGGGAGCATATACTACCTCTGCACTTCTCTTTTCCTCGCACTAGAGAATTCTCTCCTCTACCCTCTTGAGTGCTTAGGCTTCCCCCAACCACGTATCTTTGTCTATCTCTTCTTCCCCCCTTTACTATCTGGTGTTTATTCTTTTCGTTTATTCTTTCCCAATACCTCATGGGTCATGTCAGAAGATTCTTGATGGGTGCTCTTCCCATCCCTTCATTGATTCTTGAAGTAGACTACCCAACTACTAGCTTGACAGGTTATTTCCTGGAAGGGTCATTTCAACCAGTAATAGATTCCATGTTGCACCATTCCTCTCATGACATTGTAACTTGTGAAGGACATCCCTTCAGAAATAGTTCAACAACTCCTTATTTCATTAATAACCAAATATTTACCTTACATAATTTATGAAAGGTCCATTGTCTTTCAATAATCACATAGCAGGCTTGCCTAAAGATTTGGTCACGATAATAGTTATATTTACAGACTGGAGGAAACAAGGGTCTTACACTTGGAATACATTATTGTAGAAATAATATGAACTAGCTAGTTGGGTATACCAACAAGAATTGGGTTGGATATGGAGATGACATTTTAACTTCTGGCTATGTGTTTCATCTTAGATTTGGACCCATAGTTTGATGTTATAAAAAAAAGGTGGTCTCTCTTTAAACCTTTGAGGTCGAATATAGATGTGTAGTTAATGCTGGTACAAATACAATGTTTATTCATAACCTAATGAGAGAGCCCAAACTACTCTTTGAGGTATCGACTATAGTGTATTGTCATAATCAAAGTGAAATACAAGTAGTTAAAAACCTAGTTGGTCATAGTAAGATGAAGCATGTGGAACTCCATGCTCGTTAATTGAGATAATATAGGAAAAAATTGGGTCTCTTGTTTATTGTAGGATAGATGTTAATATTGTAAATATCTTTACAAATATATTAATATAAGCTAAGTTTGTGAAACATTGGTTATGCTTGGTCTTCAAATAGCTGCAATTATAGGAGTGTACAAATATAATCTCACCTCCTAAATCTCTAGAGAGTTGTTCTTATGAGGGGGTATTGGAACAATAAGTTCATCTCACCTCTAAATATTCTATAGATAGTTAGTTGATAGTGAAAGATCAACTTGGGACTCAAGTGGAAAGGTTGAATGGTTGGTCAGGCTTTTCAAAGATCATCCTAACTCAGTTGACTAGTGCACAATTCATGGTAAAAAAATAAGAGATCTATACCTTGACTATGTATTCTCCATTGTAAGGGACTTAGTTATACCTTGGGATATATATAGACAATTCTATGTAGTGGTCTATCAAGTGGTGTTATATGATTTTTTTTTTTGTTATTTAGTGTTATCCATTATATGTTGAGTTATGATTTCCTATGCTTGAGTGTTGTACTAATGTCTTTAAACACCAACCCTTCTTGGAATTTATAGCTCTTCACTTCTACAACTTCATGCTAGGTTCTGCAACATAGATATCACCAATTTCTTGTTCGTAAATGTTACAACATTGAGTATGGACAATACATACTTAATAACATAATCTTCAAATATATAAATAGATTAAAAATATAAAATACTAATATTACACCAAAATATCAACTCAACTTGTCATGTCTTCTAAATTCCATGCTTATGAAATCTACATTTTTGTTTTAGCTTAATTTAAAAATAAGGACAATCCACCAATACCATTATAATGATTTAATTAAAACCTTTAGAAAAAGAAAATATACATTCCAATTAAATGAGATGTTAAAGATAAGCATATCATAAAGATAAACATACTATTTATTAAATTAGATGTTAATTTAATAAAGAAAATTTGAGATATTAAATTCGTATTTGAAATTAATTGATGACAATGTTTATTATCATATTAGACTAAGAAAGTGTATCAAACAAAATAATAAAATTCTTAAAACCAATATTTTTCAAAATGTTATTTATATATTTGAATATAGTGAAAATGAAAGTAATAAAATCATTATAATTTTCATAAGCTAAAAGTATTCCAAAATAATTATGTTGAGAAATTGGATGAAGTTATGATTTATATCAAGGGTGGGGTAGGTTAAAATGAATTGATGTTTATTTTCATCTTCTTTTGAATAACAAATTTTACAAATTGGCTTATTTCAAGGAGTTTTGGGATTATTTTAGTATTTTATTATGGAGTTAGGAACAATGGTCCTAATTTAATATTTATTATATTCTTTAAAATCATAATTTAAAAAAAATAGTTTTGAACAATCAAATTAAGAATTATAAAATCTTTGTAATATTTTAATTTTTTTTATTAATAATTTAATTGTCTTTCTAAATCATAATATATTTAAACTTGTTTTTATTAATAATTTAATTATCTTTATAAATCCTAATATATTTAAACTTACATGATTTTTAAAATAATTTTTTCATTAAAGAATTGATGGTTTGAAATTTCATATCCTAAATTTAAACCTAATAAGAACACGGGTTTTAAAATAAGTTTTTCTTTAAAGAATGGACTGTTTGAAATTCCATATCCTAAATTTCAACATCCAATTCACAATTACAAAGACTAATATGCATTCATTTTAACCTTAAAATTGAACATATCGAAAAATCATAAATTATAGTTCTTAAGATTATTATGAATTTGGCTATTTAAATTATCCTTTATTTTTTATTTTTTTATAATAATACGTTGAATATCTTTATGAGGAATTGAACCTAAGTGGGGACAATCATAATCATTCCTTCCAACCACCTAAGCTAAAGTAATAAGGTGGATTTTTTTATGAGGAATTGAATCTAAGTGGGGAGAATAACAACCATTCCTCCCAACCACCTAAGCTAAAGTCAATTAACTTACAATCTTACACTTATCACATTATAAAAAAACATTAAAATAATAAACATGATTATGATAAATTACAATATTTTACTCATCACATGATTAAAAACATTAACCTAATAAATATGAATATGATAAGGTAACGAACAAGACAAACACCAAAGAAGGGACCCCCTCCACACAACGATTTGACTGGTAAAGTTTATAGAGGTATACATACCCTACCCCCTTTGGATTTGAACTTGTGACCTCATAGGAGCAAACACATGTTCTTAACCATGAGGCCCACTCAAGTTGTATTTTAATATGAGACCCCCTCCACACAACGATTTGACTGCTAAAGTCTACGAAGGTATACATACCCTACCCCCCTCTGGATTTGAACTTGTGACCACTTAGGTGGAAACACATGTTCTTAACCATTATAAATAGAAGCAATAGCATCTGTATACATAAAGTATGTTCACCTATAGATATATACTAGGATGACTTCACCTTAACTATAACATGTTATCTTAGAGGACTACAAAGTCTGGAGAATACAAGACCAAAAAAATGTTTACATATACAACAAAAGGGATAAGACCAATTCATGTGCTCAAAAAACATTGAAGGAGCCAACATTGCCTACAGAGCCATCAATGAATTCTTCATAAAATATCTTCCCAACCTGCTTATCCAAAGGAAACTTAGAAAGATTATCCGCCATGGTGTTGAAAGACTTTTGTATATGGAAGCATTGAATCGAATTGAAAGCAGCTTTGAGCTCCAAATTTTTTCTCTTCCAACATTGTAATGAGAGAACATTCAAGAAAGAAATACCATCAAACCAGTCCCAGACGATCTTTCAGTCACCAACAACCATCAAGTCTAAAATCTGAAACCTGAGGGAGAAAAAAAGAAAACCTCATAAACCAACTAAATATGCTCTGATATTAGTGTTTGTACCAATCACCATATGAGCATTAAACAGATGAGAATTACTGAGTTTTAAGACTATGTCAACACCACTCGAAAAACCTATAGCAGCTCTAAAAAAATCCAATTGGACTAGGCCAAAATAAATCGGATTTAAGATGTATGTGAACTCATCTCCATCAGCAGAAACAAGGACCTCATTAATGGCCATAACAACTCTCAAGCATAAACCATCAACATTCCTAGTAACATTTTCAAACAAAATTGTATTCATGTACCTCCAAATGCCCCAAAGAATAAAAAAGGGGACCATACTATGCTTCATATAGACCATAAACCAAGTCTTCAAAATATCTACAAGTGGTTGAGATATCCCGAAGCTTCAATATAGAACAGACTTCCTTCCAAATATATTGAGAGACCTCACAATCTACTAAAAGTTGTTGTGTAGTTTCATCATTCCTCAAACAAAGGTGGAAAACAGAAGGGTCAATACCTCCATGAAGCTTATAATTTAAACCTGTGAGAATGCGATTTTGCAGGCATAACCAAACAAATAATATAATTTTGACAAGAATCCGTGGTTTCCAAATAGATCTGAACCATCATTCGGGTTCCTCTTCCACATGCATGTCTACCAATGCTATGTAAGAAGACTTGAAAGTCTTGTTCCATGTCCAAAAGATTTTGTCCTATTCATTATTCAGGAAAATACCATTATGCCTGAGCAAAGATAAGTATACCTCCCATTCCAAAGCCATATTACCTTCCAATCCCAAATCACTTACATATATGTTATATGTATTACATATAACATACTGGGTAATAACCAATCAATTGAACCTGGAGAATTTAAAGAAGAAAAATGTCTGATATGCATAAGGGAAAAAACATTGAGAGAATGCAAATGTCTTAAAAAACATGATGAAAAGTTGTAATGAGCACCAATCCCAACAAAAGGATCTCAACCAAATATAAACATGAATACAAACACTTTATTTTATTAGTTTTATAGAAAATTTAAAATTAAATTGATTTATACTTTATATAATATATAAAACAGATAAATGAGACCAACATTATATTCTTTTTAATATTAAAGTATATAGTATTCTTTACGTTCTGAAACGATAGCATGGAATAACTCGATAGGAGTCTGGTCCTATTGTGATGGCCTTCGGGATCGGAGTAATGATTAATAGGGATTGTCGGGGGCATTCGTATTTCATTGTCAGAGGTGAAATTCTTGGATTCATGAAAGACGAACCACTGCGAAAGAATTTTCCAAGGATGTTTTCATTAATCAAGAACGAAAGTTGGGGGCTCAAAGACGATCAAAGACCATCCTAGTCTCAACCATAAACAATGTCGACCAGGGATCAATGCATGTTTCTCTAAGAAATTTGCCAACACCTTCTGAGAAATCAGAGTGTTTCGGTTCCGAGGGGAGTATGGTCACATTAATGTTTTTTGAACACAGAAAAAAAATTCTAAAGAATCGCAAGTAATTACTTACCCTCTTAAGGTTGGATAGACCAATTGGATCTTAGTGAAAGTTAATCATCATCATCATATATGTATACTTATGAGTATGGTAATTTACTTTTCATAATAATAAAAAATAAATTCACTTCATAAAGTGTAAAATATAATATTTTTAATAATTCAATTTTTATTACAATATCAATATATTTTAAATTTAAGTTTATGAAATATTTTTAAGTATAAAATTTTAATTATTCAATTTTATGTATTTTTTTTATATTAAATGATTAAAAATTACATTTAATAATAAGTTTGAATCTTCCTTAATAATTTTGATTTTAAAATAGATTTAAATTGGTTTAATTTTTTAATTAATCATATTTATAATAAAAAATAAATAATATTTTTAATTATTTTGAGTTTAAAATATATTTAAATTGGTTTAATTTTTTAATTAATCATATTTATATTAAAAAATAAATAATATTTTTAATTATAGTTTAAATGTTTGATTTTTTGGAGTTTTTAAGGGTATATTTTCTTATCAATTTTTACTGAAATCCTCCCAAAAATTGTTGCAACTACATATTTGAGTGATTAATTATGTATAATTAGAGTGTTCTGAGGGTTTTTGAGGATGTTGAATCTATTTATGCATTCAACAATATAATTTGAATAACAGAAAATAGAGATTTCAAAGAAATCTGTTTCAAAAAATTCAGAGAAAATTTTCAAAAAGTAAAATGTTTAAACTACACCTATTTATATTATTAGAAATTTATTTTCTTTTTACTTTAAAAAAAAATGGTAAAAAAAACTTAAGGCTACTGCCTCTGTAACCCCAGGTACGATATACCCACCGGCAAGACATATCGAGCAGGCTAAGCTCATTCCTTTTACGATGCGGGATGGACAACTACCGTAGGGCCAGGCCTCTTCAGACTATAAAAAACATCTTCTTCTTTTTTTAACCATATATATAACAACTAACTACTTTTAATGAAAAATTACAAGACATACACTCAAAATAATGGCAGAGACTAAGCACCATGCATGAGCCCAATCGCATGGTGTCTCGTGCGGGTATCTCCCGCAGACTGGGTATGCCCATACATCCATATTCCATCACGATATCCAACCCATTGATCGCCATTAGAATGTGCATACATACGATATGGATGGATGACCATTAATGTGCATTGTGGATCGTTTGAATTTATTAAAGGCACGGTCATATTTGAATTTGAATATTCCGCCCAAAATGAATTTTGAATTTTGAAGGTCTCGCCTAGGGCACTCGATGAATACCCCTAAGTTGTAGTTTGTTTCTTCATTTTTGCGCTAGCCCGTAACAATCGACTCAAGATAGGCATGAAATGAATGGATGTCTTTCTCGGGCATAGGCACTTGAACAAGGTTGCCACTCCCCTGTCATTGAATGCAACAGTTAGAGGTTTCTAGTTCGAGTTCTGACTCTGTTTCTGTCGAATTTTGGAGATATTCCATATAGTAAATAACTTATTTATATTTTAGTTTTTTTGTTTTCTGCAACTAATGGAATTCATGTTGCTACTCCTGTAGCAACTTTAGACCCTTCTTCTTCTACCACTTTATGACAATGGGCCATCCATTGAGATCTCTTCAGCCCACAGTAATACAAGAGTTGGTATTTGTGAAAATGTCAGTGAGTCTGTGCACGATATCTGTGTGTCTTTTGGTGTAGATACCATATGATAATTTCCATATGTGTTTTATGGCATCCTCTCATCGCTTGTTATGCTATTGGTAAATGCAGTTGTGGTTCGACAGTTGTGGTTCGACAGTTGTGGGCATAATGTCTGTCATCATTTAAAAAAAGGAGAAACCTTTCTCATGATATATCCCTCCCTGTTTTGGCCATCCGCCTGCGTTCATGATTGGTATATTAGGAAGCCCCTTACAAAATTATTTGACTGAATAACTCATTTATAAATCTCCATGTAATATGGACATCAAATTTTAATTATATTGTCATTTCTAGTCGTGTAAGGTAAAAGGATTCATTATCAAACCGTATATCAAAACGAATTTCAAAAATGGATTATATACCACAATTTCGTTATTTAACATTCTGAAATTATTTTTATTATTTATTAAGTAAAGTATTTAATCTTTGACTGATAAGTGAGAACCCATTTACTCATCTTAGTTTCCACAATTTACATGGGAAATTTAATATTTAATTCATTGGGTATGACTTTACATGGGGAATTTCGTGGTATGAACAATGTCTCAGTTTCATTTCCTGTTTAATATGGACTTCAAATATGGACTTCATTTGCTATGACTTATTTTTGATAGACATGTTTTTATATTTATATTTTGTTTTAGGTGGTGTTCCATTGAATGCAAGTCTTCATTTATATCAAATTTATGAAGTGTTATTTAGTTTTTTTGTGCATTAGATCTGGGTAGGATATCGAAGTGTCATTTCACTTCATTTTATAATGTTATTTTCTGGCATCTAAGTTTTGGGCGTTTCACCATTTCCTTTTCATCTTTCACTTCATTAAAAAGAATGATTACAAAACATAAGTGGATGGAATATCGACAAGATGAAAAATTAGAATAAAATAGAGATTTATCCTCAATTTCAAGATTGAACTTATTTTTTCAATAATATAACAATTGAATGTATATGTCAAACTTAATTCAAAATAAAAATCCAAACTTATAAAATAAATTAAGTTATATTCAGATATCAAAGGAAAATAACAATTCAATTATTATAAGTTTGTAAAACATTTAGACGGGAGGGTTGATATTGAATTACACATCTCTCTTAAATTAACTTTGAAAAATAGTTTTCCAAGATAATAAGATTTTTTTTTTTTCAATTATTCTCTCTATATAAAGTTTATATCAAAATATTTTACTTAAATTCAACATTAAAATCTTATATTTATGGTGAACATTGAAATATTATTTTTGTTATTAATATTGGTTTTTCAAATATTGTATGTCTATGTTATTCCATGTTGAGTATAGAAAAAACTACACATCTATTTCCTATTGAATTATAAAAAACTTTCAACTTAACTAAGAGAGTGCAAATAAAAACTATTAAAAAAAAATTGTGGATAAAAAGATAATTGAAATAAAAACTATTAAAAATGTTTTTTATGGATAAAAAGATAATTAAAGATGGATTCTTTCTCATACTAAAAATAAAGTGTAAAAAACGCTCTCAACATAATTAAGAGAATGTAAATATAACCTATTAAAAATATCTTTGTAGATAAAAATATTATTGAAGATGGATTGTTAGATATTGATTTTATCAATTGATATTTTTGTTTTTTTCAATTTAGATTGTTTTTTAAATTTTGGTTAGACTAATATATATATGGGTTTCTCTAATAAGTGTGGTAGTGTAATGGTTAATTTGGACTAAATTTTGGTTTTGTTAGAACATATATGGCATTTGGTTTGATTGGTAATACAAATTGATTGCACTTTAATGGTACTAATAAAGAGGTGCTACATAAGTGATTTTTATGCATTGACAAGTTTTCCTTACCTTATTTATTTTTTAAGGATTAGAGTATTTTTTTTAATGCCTAGATGGTAGGGAAAAGGGTATTAACATTGAAACATAAGTTTTTGGATGTAGCTAAAAGAGTATTAACATTGAAACATAAGTTTTTGAATGCAGGGTTGGTAATCGTATGAATGGATTTGGAAAACAATTAGTGGTTTAAAAATTAAAGTAATTATTAATTTCAGAAAATACTTTGAGATGATATTTTTTTTCCATAAATAACTTTAGTGACAAGGGTATTAAGAGAGAAAAAAATTATGGAAGGCTATTAGGAGACAATTTTTTTATGCAGGGTGGTGATGAGATTGGGTGTGAATGTGTGCCTACTTGGGTGTGGATGTGTGCTTACTTGACTAGTTCCCTTCCTCTTTGAATGAGTCATTAACTTGTTTAATAACTAAGAGAATATTAAATATGAGGAAAGGGATTTTGTTGTCACTTTGGATCTCAATCATAAATTGAATTTCATTGGAAATATTATTAAGATGGTTTGGGAACAACTCTAGATTGTTTGGCCACAAGTCTACTTTACACATATATCCTCAACAAATTGATACCAACATTTAATGTTTTAAAGGGAAGATGACAAGCCCCTAGTTCTCAAAATTTTGTGTGAATAGATTAGTTGTAAAAGGAGATAAGAGAGTACCCATAGTGGCACTTTCAATTTTATCATATAAGTAATTACAAAATTAAAAATATTACTAAGTAATTGCAACTATTACTAGGTAAATATTTTAAAAAATGAATACTTGTAATTACTTAGTAATATTTTTAATTTTGTAATTAAATTAATTTTTTTAAATTATATATTTATTTCTTATTAAATGATTTGACCTTGGAATTCAAAGAAGTACACAATTAGTAACTAAGAGTTGTTAATTGTTCCATGGAGAGAATATACATGAATATAAATTATTTCAAATGGATGTGGAGTCCCACCAAGACTAGTAGGAAGACATTCCTAATGATGACACTCTGGAGCTAGATTTAATCAAAATCACCCATCCACCTCATGAGTAAATGAACATTGAATGTCATTGTGATGAACCCTAAATTTCCCTCCATGGTTTATCTATAATTTTGCCTCCCCAAAACGTGAAATTGAATGACTACATCAAGAACCAAAAGGTGATTGTCTTCATTCCTAGTGGAAACAACCATAATTTTATTCATAGGAGAGTTTCCAAAGAAACCCATTGTTATGTCCATGTGGTGCATAATTATAAAATTATGATAGTTAATGGAGGTATGGTGAAATGTGGTGGTGAGTGTAAGAATTTGAAACTTCAAATGGGGGACTATTGGCTCAAATGTCACATGTTCACTATTGAAATGGGAGGTTGTGGTGTAGTTCTTAGTGATTAATAGCTACACACTTTATGTCTTTCTCCAATATATTTCAAGGAATTATACATAATCTTCATGGAGGATGATCATTGACATACCATCAAGTGATTCACTTCCATCTCCATTGAAATTATCAACTCTCACTCTATGGATAATTTCTTGAAGAAAGGTCACTTAAGAATTATTTCCCAATCCAATGTCATCCAAGTTATGGAGAATCACCAATAAGATATTCACCCTAATTTCCAATTGGTCTTGACCAAACATCTAAAGGTATTTGAAACACCTTGTGGTTTTTTGTGACTTGTGGAACTGTGACCTGTTGAACTACGCCCTCTGGAACTATGACCTATGGAACTACGCCCTCTAGAACTACACCTCTAGAACTATGACCTCTGGAACAATGCCCTCTGGAACTACGCCCTTTGGAACTATGACCTGTGGAACTATGCCCTTTGGAACTATGACCTGTGGAACTATGCCCTCTAGAACTAGGCCCTCTGGAACTATGACTTGTGGAATTGTGACCTCTGGAACTACACCCTGTGAAACTACGCCCTCTGGAACTATGACCTCTAGAACTATGACCTGCAGAACTAAGCCCTCTAGAACTAGGTCCTCTGGAGCTATGACCTATGGAATTGTGACCTGTGGAACTATGACCTATGGAACTACACCCTATGGAACTATGACCTCTAGAACTATGCCCTCTGGAACTAAACCTTTTGGAACTATGACCCGTGGAACTAGGCCCTCTAGAACTACGCCTCTGGAACTACGCCCTTTGGAACTACGCCCTTTGGAAGTATGACCTCTAGAACTATGCCCTTTAGAACTATGCCCTTTGGAACTATGACCTCTGGAACTACGCCCTCTGGAACTATGACTTGTGGAATTGTGACCTGTGCAACTATGACCTGTGGAACCATGCCCTCTAGAACTATGACCTCTGGAACTACGCCCTTTGGAACTATGACCTGTGGAACTATGCCCTATGGAACTATGACCTGTGGAATTGTGACCTATGGAACTATGACCTATGGAACTAAGCCCTCTGGAACTATGACCTCTGGAACTAAACCCTCTGAAACTACGCCCTTTGGAACTATGACCTTTGGAACTACGTCCTTTGGAACTATGACCTGTGGAATTGTGAGCTCTGGAACTACACCCTATGGAACTACACCCTCTGGAACTATGACCTCTGGATCTATGGCCTCTAGAACTATGACCTGTGGAACTATGCCCTCTAGAACTAGGTCCTCTGAAAATATGACCTGTGGAATTGTGACCTGTGGAACTATGACCTATGGAACTATGCCCTCTGGAACTATGCCCTTTAGAACTATGACCTTTGGAACTATGCCCTCTAGAACTAGGCTCTCTGGAACTATGACTTGTGGAATTGTGACTTGTGGAACTATGACCTATGGAACTATGCCCTCTGGAACTATGACCTCTGGAACTACGCCCTATGGAACTACGCCCTTTGGAACTATGACCTGTGGAACTATGCCCTCTGGAACTACGCCCTCTGGAACTATGACCTCTAGAACTATGCCCTATGGAACTACACCCTTTGGAAATATGACCTATGTTAGGACCACGCAATGTACCCTTTTTTCCCATACTTTTTTCCATTATTACACCCTTGATCACCTGTATTTAGACTTATATTATCACTTCATCTGATCATTCCAAGGAATACAACGTCCTTTCTCATTACTATACATTTAATCTGTTTTTCATGATATTTTACATCACTCTCGTACTTAACCATTGATTAGAAGTGCATAAGTGTCCATAACTGCAGATCAACATTTGAGGCCTGTGCTGAAACACAGAACTGTCCAAGATCGTTGTTGTTGAACTGATGCTAAAACACGGAGCTGCTACACAGTCCAAGGTCGCATATGCCGAAACACGGAGCTGCTACACAGTCCAAGGTCGCATATGCCAAAACACGAAGCTGCTACACAGTTCGAGGATGCAGATGCTGAAACACGGAGCTGTCACACAGTTCAAAATTGCAGATGCTGAAACACAGGAGACCGCCAGAACCAACGATGTTGAAACACAAGCCGTTACAGTTAGCGGTCAAGGCCGACACAGTCAAAAGCGCAATTCACGTGGCTGAAACAGCCCATGAATTGCGATGCTGAAACATCATCCGCAGCAATGAGAAGGAGTTGTTACACCAGCCGTAACAACAATACCTCGTTCAACTCTTGTATTAGCATTCGGTTGCGTGAGAATAGGACATCCTACGCTGATTTAGAAAGAAGATCCGATTTAGGATAGGATTCAGATATGTTTTGTAATGATTGTATCGAAGGGATTTCCTCTTTAAATTCAGGGGAAATCACCATTCGATATCCAAGTTTTGATACGTTGAAGAAACTCCAGAGAAGCGAGACATATCATATTCTTTCAATTTGTAATGTGATATTTCGACAGATGAATATAAAACTGCTTTGAGTATCCTTCTCTAGATTTTTGTTCAGGGGAATCTTGTGAGAAGGGAGGGCCCACCTTCATCACAAGATTCACCCATTAGATAGAAGTGTGTTAGTATAATTTCTGTTTACGTTTTGTTTAACTGTCATTTGCTGAAACACTGTTTTAATGAATTTCGCTTTGCTGAAACACTATTGACTCTGTCTTAGTTATTGAATGAAATTTATAATTCTTTTTATCAATCTTGTGTGATGATTTTTTGAGGCTAGCAGAGAATTGGTTAAAGGTCCTTGCTCAGACAGAAAGGGATAGGAACATCATACCCTCTGTAGAATTCATTTACTGTTGCATGTGTGCTAGCCAGAGAATTGGTTAAAGTGCTCCTGCTTAGACAGAAAGGAACTAAGTGCTTTGTTTTCTGTTAGATAGAGTTAATTGTTTTCTGCATTATTGTTTTCATGAAAAGAGTGTTAATGCTGAAGTCTCTGTTTGAGAGTAAGGGTCCTGTTCTCTAATTGCAGAATAGTTGTTCTTTCCCATTGCAAGTATTATTTTAATGTAATCCAGGATTCTTAGATTGATCTTTAAGGAACTTCAATAGGGAGGTTACTTTTCTGTGATTTAATTCAGAGCTTCAGTTCATTCAAGCAAGTATAATCAATATAGATTTCTTTACTACAACACTAAGTTGCTTTTGGAATTGAGCATATACTGTGTGTGGCTATCTTTGAAACAAAAGACTTCCCTGGGTTGATAATTTATGTTTCACTTGGTTGTTTAAAATTAATTAAGCAATTATAGTGACCAAAATGTTGGCGCCGTTGTCGGGGAAGATAGCTATAGATTTCAAAAGCACTTGTGATTTCTTTTTTTTTTTAAAAGAATGCATGAAAGACCCCAAAGACCCCAAAGATACTAACCCCACAGGTGGCAAGGGAAAAGGAAAAGGAGGAAGAAAGAATTTCTTTGACAATATTACATCCAAGTCTGAATCTGCTGCCCAACGACCAAATCTTCAAAAACAGAATTCTCAGCCCTCATTTCGAGCATTTTTCGGAACAGGGAAGGAATTTTGGAGCCCAGAGACAGTCCAGAAGCTAGTAGGAGACATCGAGGACAGAGGAAGTGCAGCAGGAAAACAGACAGAGGAAAACATGGATGAGTATTTGCATCATGAGGAACGGGTAGATCCTGAAGGAGAGGTAAAAGATGAAAATTCTTTTTCCACATTAGGATTTCCTATTGGTGATCTACCTATAGGAGCAGCCCCCATGAAAAACATCCCACTTTCAGCATTGCCAAATTTTCATGGGTTATCTTCAGAGGATCCTGATGAATTTCTGTTTGAGTTTGATATACTATGTAGAA
>JZKD02S1568227.1:93260-107502 GCA_000966675.3 Picea glauca
ACATGGCAGCCTTCAACCTGTAAGATGACATAGCAACTCGTGTAGATGCGGTGAGCTGATTGAAAACGCAATGTATCTGGACGGAATCAACTCCAGGTTCATTGCATCTCTCATCTCCTTTGCGATTTCATGCATATCTCTCATCTTCCTTAAGAAAATCCTTTCACCAGAGGAGGACAACGCCTAAATATGTGGAAGAGCTACTGCCGCTGCCTCTCCGAGCTTTGCTGGGAACGCTTCCATGCATAATCCCGTCTCCAATCCAGATTTCCAGAATTCTCAGTCCCAATTCAATTCGGAGCCGAACAATCAAAGGTAGTTTCGAAATTTCTGTTTATCCTTTGAATTTTTCTGAGCTCAAGACTGCAATCAATAATATAAAGGATTTCTTAAACGCCTGAATTTTAAGGTGATTAAGTTCATTATCTTCCGTGTTTCAGATTTCGGACGGTTTCCTTGAATCTTCTTCAGTTGAGAATTTAGGTTCTCTGACCTGGAAATGCAGAGATAATGTCATTGATTTTTAATGGCCGACTGTTGCAAAGATTGTTAAAGGTGAACTGGCGTTTACTGTGCATTGGTTTATTTTAGCACCGGAAAGGTTTTTGACGTATTCAGAGGTGAAATAGACTACAAATATAAAGGAAATGACAGTTGGAGCCGAGTCTTGGGCATTTTCTCCAACAAAGATTCACTTTAAACCGCACTATCAGCAGAACCACACGTCCGCTGCTTCTGGTCAGGCAAAGCCGGTCAACTTCTTGCAAGCGCACGCGAAAACCGATCCAATTCATGCTATGTGCAAGGTCCCGGTTGGAGACACCCCCTATGGCAGAGCTAAGCACCTTCAGGTTAACTCTTTCTCCTTATTTTGTCCATTTTTCTTAGAACAAGCTATTTTATTCATGACTTTGTGTGAAAGATCAAAGTAATTGAAATTTTGGGGAAACAGCTTGTGGAGAAGGATCCCTCTGGGGCCATCGCATCATTCTGGGAAGCTATAAATGCCGGAGACCGTATTGACAGCGCATTGAAGGATATGGCCGTCGTGATGAACCAGCAGAACCGGCCAATGGAAGCCATCGAGGCCATTAAATCCTTCAGGTACCTTTGCTCCAAGCAAGCACAGGAGCCTCTTGATAATGTCCTCATTGATCTCTTTAAGGTATTAAACTCGAACAAATCCTGGATTGATAGGGACAATATGGTGTATACATTGCTCCCTAAATTTTATTTTCTGAATTTGAATTGCAGAAATGTGGAAGATTTGATGAGCAGATTAGTCTGTTGAAGCATAAGCTCCGCTTAATTCAACACGTATCTGTATCCAAAGGCAAATCCACCAAAACTGCACGGTCACATGGAAAGAAGTTTCAGGTTTCCATAAAGCAAGAAACCACTCGGCTTTTGGTACAAAGCATCCACACCGTGCCGTGTTTTTTTTTTTTTTTTTTTTTCTACGCAACAGTGGTTGAATGAGAATGTAATGGGTGTTATTGGCAGGGTAATTTGGGATGGGCGTATATGCAACACGATGACTACTGTTCTGCAGAAATCGTTTACAGGTGGATTTCAATTGAAGATCGATGGTTGACTTTCTGCTATTCAATTACAATGTTAGAAATAGGAATGAGATGATGTATTGAATGAATTATTGTACGCAGGAAAGCACAGGTATTGGAGCCAGATGACCACAAGGCCTGTAATCTAAGCGTCTGTCTGATTAAGCAAGGGAAGGTGGAGGAGGCCATGGGTCTTCTACAGGGCGTGCTGAACAGTAATGACGACGACCATAATAATAATAACAGTAGAGGAAAATCGAAGTCACTGGATCGTGCCGAAGCGTTGTTGAAGGAAATTGGGGATTCTAAAACAGAGGGAAGGACTGGGGAGGAATGTCAATCGGCAGCATCATGTGCGGAAGATTCGGAATGGGTGTGGAGTTGTGAGGAAGGAGGAGGATCAGAAGAAGGAGACCAAAAAGTATGCGGTGTAACAGTTCAGGTGAATCGCAAACGAAATCGACTAAGAGTTTTTCAAGAGATGACTGCTGCTCTAAAAGATGAAGCGGCATTTTAATGGGCAAGCATTATGCACCCTACTATGCAGCTTTAATGGGCTATGCAGTACTGAGGGCGGTTTATGACTTTGTTATGTATATACAAGTATTTAATGCTCCCATTTTAATGGTGGTAGCTTGGTAGATATAGGATCACATGATTCTTACTAGTCCCCTAGGCATAGAGAGATTATAGTATTATGTTTGTCAAGATTTGATTGGACAAAGGATTGGCATTCTTATTGCCCCCTTGGCTATTCCCAATGTAAAATATGTTTGCATTTCCAAAGTATTTGGTAGTATATGGTCTTTTTTGAATCATAAATTTTGTTATGCATTCGTCCAAGGTGGATTAATGCTACCATTAATTCGAATGTTTGGTTTAGCATTTTGTGCTAGGTAAATTTATGCCAATGTTTGATATGGTGACATATCCAAAGTTTGGCTTTGCAATACATTCTTCGGTGTTCGAACTATTGTTACAAAAAATATATGAATTTATTTGGGATACGTCAGAGACCTGCCACATTGAATTTTTTTCTTAAATGTTTACAGTGCATTTCTGACACACTTAAATGTTTACCTAACAAGCTTGGTAGTGTTGAATGGTTACTTAACAGGCTTGTTACAAGACATTTTCTTCCGTTTTTAAAATTTATATGCTCCAGCGACATTGCTGGTTCACTGGTCCATGCTTTCTTTTTTCATGGCACTGATTTCTTATTTGCATGTTCTCGTTGTTCTTGCTTGCATGTTCGTGTTGTTGTAGTTTGCACGTTTGGGTATCTGCAGTCGCGATTGAAAGAGCCTCGTTCTTGGGGGGGTGGTTGCTGCTTGTTCCTTTCTTCGATGTATGTTGTTTATTGTTGTTTGATTCGACTTTGCAGTGTTCTGGTCCTGCGCCTACACTTGGGCCTTTTGGTTTTTTTTGGCTGGGTTCTTATTTGGTATTTTTTCTTGTTTTCCCAGGGTTTGCAATGTTGGGATGCTGCATCTGCGGTTGGATCTCTAGTTACATTTTTTTGCACTTCGTTTTGCATAGAATACTATTAAGATAAAATAAAAGACTAAAGAATTGCAAACGATGTAAAATGTATCTGTTACGCGTTGAAACAGAGTTTGTTGGCCTCAAAATATTTTTCGTAGTTGCCGATGAGTTTTCCATGGATTCTATGTTACTATGGTTTCATAGTTATGAGAGTGTCTTTTGTTGTGTGGGAGATATAGTTGTTCTCTGCCTTTTACTTTCCTGTTGTAAACTGCGTTTGGCTCTAGTTTGTCACATTTCTGTGGTCATTCCGAGTGACCGTTGTTCGGTTGCATACTTAGCTAGTTTTATGTATGCAGCTTCACGAATAGGTTCTATCGAACTATGACAGGTCATGTTCAGTGTATACATTAGCTTTGCCGAATTAGTTTTCTTTAAAAGAAGGCCTCCTGGACAGAAGATAATGCAATTTATGAAATTGTAGGTTTCCTGGACAACATGGGTTAATGATCGCGGCTTCTGGGGGTGGCGAGCTGAAAATTGGGCTTATTAAGATAAAATAACAGAATAAAGAATTGTAGATGATGTCAATTGCATCTGTTACACTTTGAAGCCAGAGTTTGTCGAGCTCAAAATATATTTCATAGTTGTCGATGCTTTTTCCATGGATTCTATGTTACTATGGTTTCATAGTTATGAAATTGTCTTTTGCTGTGTGGGAGATATAGATGTTCTTTCCCTTTTACTCTCCTGTTGTAAATTGCGTTTGACTCTAGTTTCTCGCGCTTCTGTGGTCATTCCAAGCGACTACAGTTCAGTTGCATACTATGACAGGTCGTGTGTGGTGTATACATTAGCTTTCCCGAATTAGTTTTCTTTAAAAAAAAACCTCCTCGACAAAAGAGAATGCAATTTATGAAATTATAGGTTTCTTAGACAGCATAGGTTAATGATCGCAGGTTATCGTGGTGGCGAGATGAAAATTGGGCTTCTGTTGTTCCGTGCCCTGCAAATAGCCAGAGAGTTGCGCGATCATTCCGACCGACCGTCGTTCGGTTGCATACTTAGCCAGTTTTATGGACATGGCTTGGCAGATAGGTGGTATCGAACTATGATGTATACATTAGCATTTCCGAATTAGTTTTCTTTAAAGGAAGGGCTTCTGGATAGAAGACATTGAAAATTATCAAATTATAGGTTTCTTGGACAACATAAATTAAACATAGGAAATATGTAATTTTATAAAGTAGATATATAAAGCATGCACAAAGTCTTCATCCCATACTTAGCCAGTTTTTGCATTGCGGGTTTTCGGGGTGGGCAGCTGAAAATTGACAATCAGAGAGTTCCCCGATATACAAATTGACCATCAGACTTGCGAACTATTTGAATTTGAAAGCCGTCATGTCCAAAAAAATTAACATTGTCGAAATAGTTTACTTTACATACATCGTTTTACATACCCCGGTGGACAAAAAAACACAAAAAAAAAATAGTAAGCATTTTTTGGATCGCGGGTTCTTGGGGTGGCGGACTCTAACTTCGGCCACTGTTGTTCTGTGTCCTACAAATAGCATGGATAGTTCCTCTATATACAAATAGACAATCAGACTTGCGGACTATTTGAATTTCAAGGGCTCATGTGCAAAAAAAATAGCATTCTCGAATTACTTTTCTTTATGTACGTTTTATATACGCTCATCGACAAAAACAGAAAAACAGTAATAACGACTGTTACATAGGGCTCCATCCCCACTACATTCAACGCTTCCCAATACACATTAAATATTCTTTCAAAAGTCAGAACCGACCAGAGAGGTTCGAAAAGATGGGCTTTAATAACTGGAAAGCTCGAGGACATTTCCCATTAAAATAAATAGACAGGCTAATATTCAACCCTTCCTTGTTTTTTATTTTGAATAGGCAGAGAAAGCTAAAGACTCAAACGCAATGTAGTTCCGTGGTTATTAGATACTCAATTCACATTCTCGCTATGGCTTTTGCCAATGAGTTGTTCATCATATATGACCTTCCTTCTAGGTTGTCAGATGTTTTTTCTCCTTTACTCAAATAATAAAAATGTCATTGAATTTGAAGAACATTGAGTACTAAAGTACCTTTTTGCTTGCATTTTGAATTTGCGTTTTTTTTTTTGCTTCTGCAGTTTTAGTTTTCTTAAAAGATTCAACATAGTTCACGAACGTGTCGCCCACAGAGGGTTTGACGTCATGTCCCTCTTTAATATTGTGCATTTCGAAATGATGGGCTTTAATAACTGAAAACTCGAGGACATTTCCCATTGAAATGAATAGACAGACGAATATTATGGGATCTGGTAATTTCTTTTTGTCTGCATTTTGAATTTGCGAAAATAGTTTTTTTTTCTCCTTTTTATCTGCAGTTTTAGTTTTCTTAAAAGCTTCAGCATAGTTCACGAACGTGTCAACCACATAGGCCTTCACGTCATGTCCCTCTTTAATATTGTGCATTTCTAAATTATGGGCTTTAATAACTGGAAAGCTCGAGGACATCTGTCATTAAAATGAATAGATAGCCGAATATTATGGGATCTAGTAATTTCCTTTTGCCTGCATTTTGAATTTGCGAAAATACTTTTTATTTTATTTTTTTTGCTTCTGCAATTTTAGTTTTCTTAAAAGCTTCAACATAGTTCACGAACGTGTGACCTACAGAGGCCTTGATGTCATGTTCCTCTTTAATATTGTGCATATCTTAGATGTCAGATTTGAGAATTTGCTCGGATATGAGAATTTTAATATGTGCTGCTAGTCACTATTCAATGTACATATTCAAAAAGATTGGCATTAATAACTAAAAATATTGAGAACATCTGTCATTAAAACGAATCAAAACAAAATGTACGAAAGACCATCCATCCTTTCTTTTAAATGCTTATTTCCATTTCTCTCTATCATCAAATAGTTGCGCTTTAGGGTACCTTCGTTCTAATGTTCCTGGTCATGGACATGTAAGACAACCTAGAGATGCGATTGAGACGCAGATGAAAGAAGAGAGACTAGTTTTATGTGACGTGAGATTTGAGTAAAAAAAAAACTTTGTTATACAAGAGAAACTCATAGAAGACGAAAAAAAAAGAACAAGTATGTTCTGGTTGGTGTTCTCCCTGTGTTCGATGCTTTGGTTGGTTGAAAAGGCTGCCTGGAGATTTGTTTGTTGAACTTCTTTGTTTTCTTGCTNTATTGTACGCAGGAAAGCACAGGTATTGGAGCCAGATGACCACAAGGCCTGTAATCTAAGCGTCTGTCTGATTAAGCAAGGGAAGGTGGAGGAGGCCATGGGTCTTCTACAGGGCGTGCTGAACAGTAATGACGACGACCATAATAATAATAACAGTAGAGGAAAATCGAAGTCACTGGATCGTGCCGAAGCGTTGTTGAAGGAAATTGGGGATTCTAAAACAGAGGGAAGGACTGGGGAGGAATGTCAATCGGCAGCATCATGTGCGGAAGATTCGGAATGGGTGTGGAGTTGTGAGGAAGGAGGAGGATCAGAAGAAGGAGACCAAAAAGTATGCGGTGTAACAGTTCAGGTGAATCGCAAACGAAATCGACTAAGAGTTTTTCAAGAGATGACTGCTGCTCTAAAAGATGAAGCGGCATTTTAATGGGCAAGCATTATGCACCCTACTATGCAGCTTTAATGGGCTATGCAGTACTGAGGGCGGTTTATGACTTTGTTATGTATATACAAGTATTTAATGCTCCCATTTTAATGGTGGTAGCTTGGTAGATATAGGATCACATGATTCTTACTAGTCCCCTAGGCATAGAGAGATTATAGTATTATGTTTGTCAAGATTTGATTGGACAAAGGATTGGCATTCTTATTGCCCCCTTGGCTATTCCCAATGTAAAATATGTTTGCATTTCCAAAGTATTTGGTAGTATATGGTCTTTTTTGAATCATAAATTTTGTTATGCATTCGTCCAAGGTGGATTAATGCTACCATTAATTCGAATGTTTGGTTTAGCATTTTGTGCTAGGTAAATTTATGCCAATGTTTGATATGGTGACATATCCAAAGTTTGGCTTTGCAATACATTCTTCGGTGTTCGAACTATTGTTACAAAAAATATATGAATTTATTTGGGATACGTCAGAGACCTGCCACATTGAATTTTTTTCTTAAATGTTTACAGTGCATTTCTGACACACTTAAATGTTTACCTAACAAGCTTGGTAGTGTTGAATGGTTACTTAACAGGCTTGTTACAAGACATTTTCTTCCGTTTTTAAAATTTATATGCTCCAGCGACATTGCTGGTTCACTGGTCCATGCTTTCTTTTTTCATGGCACTGATTTCTTATTTGCATGTTCTCGTTGTTCTTGCTTGCATGTTCGTGTTGTTGTAGTTTGCACGTTTGGGTATCTGCAGTCGCGATTGAAAGAGCCTCGTTCTTGGGGGGGTGGTTGCTGCTTGTTCCTTTCTTCGATGTATGTTGTTTATTGTTGTTTGATTCGACTTTGCAGTGTTCTGGTCCTGCGCCTACACTTGGGCCTTTTGGTTTTTTTTGGCTGGGTTCTTATTTGGTATTTTTTCTTGTTTTCCCAGGGTTTGCAATGTTGGGATGCTGCATCTGCGGTTGGATCTCTAGTTACATTTTTTTGCACTTCGTTTTGCATAGAATACTATTAAGATAAAATAAAAGACTAAAGAATTGCAAACGATGTAAAATGTATCTGTTACGCGTTGAAACAGAGTTTGTTGGCCTCAAAATATTTTTCGTAGTTGCCGATGAGTTTTCCATGGATTCTATGTTACTATGGTTTCATAGTTATGAGAGTGTCTTTTGTTGTGTGGGAGATATAGTTGTTCTCTGCCTTTTACTTTCCTGTTGTAAACTGCGTTTGGCTCTAGTTTGTCACATTTCTGTGGTCATTCCGAGTGACCGTTGTTCGGTTGCATACTTAGCTAGTTTTATGTATGCAGCTTCACGAATAGGTTCTATCGAACTATGACAGGTCATGTTCAGTGTATACATTAGCTTTGCCGAATTAGTTTTCTTTAAAAGAAGGCCTCCTGGACAGAAGATAATGCAATTTATGAAATTGTAGGTTTCCTGGACAACATGGGTTAATGATCGCGGCTTCTGGGGGTGGCGAGCTGAAAATTGGGCTTATTAAGATAAAATAACAGAATAAAGAATTGTAGATGATGTCAATTGCATCTGTTACACTTTGAAGCCAGAGTTTGTCGAGCTCAAAATATATTTCATAGTTGTCGATGCTTTTTCCATGGATTCTATGTTACTATGGTTTCATAGTTATGAAATTGTCTTTTGCTGTGTGGGAGATATAGATGTTCTTTCCCTTTTACTCTCCTGTTGTAAATTGCGTTTGACTCTAGTTTCTCGCGCTTCTGTGGTCATTCCAAGCGACTACAGTTCAGTTGCATACTATGACAGGTCGTGTGTGGTGTATACATTAGCTTTCCCGAATTAGTTTTCTTTAAAAAAAAACCTCCTCGACAAAAGAGAATGCAATTTATGAAATTATAGGTTTCTTAGACAGCATAGGTTAATGATCGCAGGTTATCGTGGTGGCGAGATGAAAATTGGGCTTCTGTTGTTCCGTGCCCTGCAAATAGCCAGAGAGTTGCGCGATCATTCCGACCGACCGTCGTTCGGTTGCATACTTAGCCAGTTTTATGGACATGGCTTGGCAGATAGGTGGTATCGAACTATGATGTATACATTAGCATTTCCGAATTAGTTTTCTTTAAAGAAAGGGCTTCTGGATAGAAGACATTGAAAATTATCAAATTATAGGTTTCTTGGACAGCATAAATTAAACATAGGAAATATGTAATTTTATAAAGTAGATATATAAAGCATGCACAAAGTCTTCGTCCCATACTTAGCCAGTTTTTGCATTGCGGGTTTTCGGGGTGGGCAGCTGAAAATTGACAATCGGAGAGTTCCCCGATATACAAATTGACCATCAGACTTGCGAACTATTTGAATTTGAAGGCCGTCATGTCCAAAAAAATTAACATTGTTGAAATAGTTTACTTTACATACGTCATTTTACATACCCCGGTGGACAAAAAAACACACAAAAAAAATAGTAAGCATTTTTTGGATCGCGGGTTCTTGGGGTGGCAGGCTCTAACTTCGGCCACTGTTGTTCTGTGTCCTACAAATAGCATGGATAGTTCCGGGATATACAAATAGACAATCAGACTTGCGGACTATTTGAATTTCAAGGGCTCATGTGCAAAAAAAATAGCATTCTCAAATTACTTTTCTTTATGTACGTTCTATATACGCTCGTCGACAAAAACAGAAAAATAGTAATAACAACTGTTACATAGAGCTCCATCCCCACTACATTCAGCGCTTCCCAATACACATTAAATATGCTTTCAAAAGTCAGAACCGACCAGAGAGGTTCGAAAAGATGGGCTTTAATAACTGGAAAGCTCGAGGACATTTCCCATTAAAATAAATAGACAGGCTAATATTCAACCCTTCCTTGTTTTTTATTTTGAATAGGCAGGGAAAGCTAAAGACTCAAACGCAATGTAGTTCCGTGGTTATTAGATACTCAATTCGCATTCTCGCTATGGCTTTTGCCAATGAGTTGTTCATCACATATGACCTTCCTTCTAGGTTGTCAGATGTTGTTTCTCCTTTACTCAAATAATAAAAATGTCATTGAATTTGAAGAACATTGAGTACTAAAGTACCTTTTTGCTGGCATTTTGAATTTGCGTTTTTTTTTTGCTTCTGTAGTTTTAGTTTTCTTAAAAGATTCAGCATAGTTCACGAACGTGTCGCCCACAGAGGGTTTGACGTCATGTCCCTCTTTAATATTGTGCATTTCGAAATGATGGGCTTTAATAACTGAAAACTCGAGGACATTTCCCATTAAAATGAATAGACAGACGAATATTATGGGATCTGGTAATTTCTTTTTGCCTGCATTTTGAATTTGCGAAAATAGTTTTTTTTTCTCCTTTTTATCTGCAGTTTTAGTTTTCTTAAAAGCTTCAGCATAGTTCACGAACGTGTCGCCCACATAGGCCTTCACGTCATGTCCCTCTTTAATATTGTGCATTTCTAAATTATGGGCTTTAATAACTGGAAATCTCGAGGACATATGTCATTAAAATGAATAGATAGCCGAATATTATGGGATCTAGTAATTTCCTTTTGCCTGCATTTTGAATTTGCGAAAATACTTTTTATTTTATTTTTTTTGCTTGTGCAATTTTAGTTTTCTTAAAAGCTTCAACATAGTTAACGAACGTGTGACCTACAGAGGCCTTGATGTCATGTTCCTCTTTAATATTGTGCATATCTTAGATGTCAGATTTGAGAATTTGCTCGGATATGAGAATTTTAATATGTGCTGCTAGTCACTATTCAATGTACATATTCAAAAAGATTGGCATTAATAACTAAAAATATTGAGAACATCTGTCATTAAAACGAATCAAAACAAAATGTACGAAAGACCATCCATCCTTTCTTTTAAATGCTTATTTCCATTTCTCTCTATCATCAAATAGTTGCGCTTTAGGGTACCTTCGTTCTAATGTTCCTGGTCATGGACATGTAAGACAACCTAGAGATGCGATTGAGACGCAGATGAAAGAAGAGAGACTAGTTTTATGTGACGTGAGATTTGAGTAAAAAAAAAACTTTGTTATACAAGAGAAACTCATAGAAGACGAAAAAAAAAGAACAAGTATGTTCTGGTTGGTGTTCTCCCTGTGTTCGATGCTTTGGTTGGTTGAAAAGGCTGCCTGGAGATTTGTTTGTTGAACTTCTTTGTTTTCTTGCTAGGAATTGTAATGGATTTTTAGGTCATCTGCAAGATAGTTCTTCGTTTAAGTATATAGCTTCTTCCAACAACATAGATTTGGCCATTGTATCGAATTGTAGAGATCCCACAAGTATTTGTCTTCCTTGGAGGCTGGTAACATAATCTGTATGGGTGGATAAAACGACATATTATCACTACAAGAGTTTCTATTTCATAGTTTGATGACCTGCATGTGGCTCTGGTAGCCGACTTGACAGAAATCCATGTTCTTTGTCAAAGTTTGTTCGGTTTCCTCTGGATGTAGTTGCAGAGTCTACATATTTGGCGTCACCTCCGAACATTCCAGACCTTTCTGTGCGCTGCCATACCTCCCCCGTTATGAGAAAATATATATTTTGATGCCATCTGCAACATTTGGTACACTTGTCAGACCTGTGCTGGTGCATTCTGCAGCATTTGATGCACTTCCCACACCTCAGCTACTCGAAGAAGTTATGTAACTTAACAGATTTTCATTTTTCATTTGGGTTGGACGTTTCTTCCAATTTATTGTAATAAAGMAAAGAAGTTCCACATACAAATCCTCAGGCAGGCTTCTCAACCAAACAGACGATCGAATACAGGGAGAATATCGATCACTATATACTTCAATTTCCCCCCCCYTGCCTTAMCTGTTGTGACATAAAACGACTCCGTTCACTTTGAAATCGGCCTGAATCGCATTTCTAAGTTGTCTCGGATGTGAATGCTCAGAAACATTGCAAAGAAAACACCTTAAACCCCAACTTTTCGACGACAGAAGGAAATTAATACTTGACAAAGAATGGAATGTTGAATAATAAGCCATTGCAAGCAGGCCATATCTGGAGGAAACAAGGTATTCAAAAAACTRAGATAGATGTACTTCGTAGCACCGATTAAGTACAAAACCCAAAATTGATATTCAACTCATTTTTTACTTTAAGTCACAACAAATTTTGATTGCCTTTAATGTAATTTAGATATTGATGTTTATGGAGAGCCACCATTTGTGGATTTCATTGCAACAAATACAAGGTGAATAGATGATAATGAATTTATCTTGTTGAGACCACAATTCAAATTTATGTTTCTTGTTGTGCTATGTACATCTTGCAGTCAAAATTTTCCTGGTTTCAACGAAATTTGCGAGTTGAAGAGCATCTTGCAAATTGGGAGATCATTTGCATTTGAAACAGAAACAATCCATTAATATATATTAGTATGAATACTATTCAGATAAATACGCAAATTTCTCCATTGATAGATACTAGTATGAATATTATTGAAATAGATATCAAAACTTCATCTTGGCCAATACTTAGCCAGTTATCTTGACACCAGGCCCCGGGTTCGCGGTATCTAGCACCTATGTCCCTTGTTTCGTCATATACATGTTGTAGGCAAAGAAATTCAGTGATGTGCCCTTAATGCTTTTACTAGTGAGAAGCCAACAGAGGTTCGAAAACATTGTCATTAATAAATAGAAAAAAAAATGTTTTCCCTACTCTCAGATACTTATTTCTTTTCCCATTTTTATTTTCCCGTCCATTATGGCTTTCTGGTTTTATACTTAGTCGTCTTTCTATGTATGGCGGGATGACATGTCTTCATCTCCATCTATATCCTCGCAAGACGGATTCGACTGACCGTTTTTCCATTCCATACTTAGCCAATTTTATGTTCGCTGCTGTGGGGCTGACGCTTGCGAGCCCAGCTGCTTATCGTTCCGCTATATACATCTTGCACTGAAAACATATGTGATCTACAATTCTACCATGGGTTCCTCATATACATTAACTTCGTTCAAAGTATCTGTTGTTGATTTTCATCCCTAGCAACTTCGCGTCCTTCCGAACATACATCAACAATGGTCTTACGAGTGACAAGTGGACACAGTGGTACGAAAGATACTTCTGTGATCTACAATTCATGCCTTAACATCTCCATCTATATCCTCGGACGACAGATCTGACCGACCGCTGTTCCTTTTCATACTTATCCAATTTTATGCCCACCGCTGCGGGGATGGCGCTTGCAAAACGAGTTGCTTATCGTTCCGCTATATACATCTTGCACTCAAAACATTCGTGATCTACAATTCCACCACGGGTTCCTTGTATACATTAAGTTCGTTCAAAGTATATGTTGCTTCTTTCCATCCCCAACAACTTCGCGTCCTTTCTGATATACATCAGTAATGGTCTTACTAGTGGCAAGTGGTACGAAAGATACTTTCGTGATCTTCACTTTATGCGTTAACTGATGAGAACTCAACAGGGATTCGCAAGCATCTGCATTAATAAGAAAACACTAGATGTTCTTCTGTGAGATACTCGGTTCTTTTTCCCTTTTCTTCTTCCCGTGTATTATCTAGAATTCCACTGCGAACTTCTCCTTCATTTTTCCTTTATTTTCTTCCTATGTATTATGGGACTATAAAATATGGACATGATATTTTATAGAACATGTACAAATTTTTCATTCCATACCTAGCGACATTTTGGATCACGGGTTCTAGGCCAGGCGGGCGGGCTCAAAATTGTGCCTCCATTGTTCTGTGCCCTACAAATAGCACCTCAAGTTTTGCGATATACAAATTGACAAGCGCACCTGTAGACTGGCTAACACAACATTGTACTTCTATTGTTTTGTGTCCTCCAAACAACGCTCCTAGTTCCGCGATATAGAAATCAACATACAGAGTGCAGGACTGGCAGGGTGGAGATTGCCATTGTTTATGGATGCTAATCCCTATGAAGTATCTAACAGTGTCTAAAAAATTATTTTAGTTTTATTTTTTTCCTATATAACAGTATCTAAAAAAATATTTTGAATACTAAAATATCTCTTAGTAATGACAACTGGACACAGAGGTACGAATCAGTTGGGATTGCACTCTCTGCAATATACAAATTGACTACCAGATTCCGACATCGTCTGCTCTTCCATGTTACAAATTATGAATTCCAATGTTCAGAGTGATACAATTAGAAGGTCCGGGCCTCGCCTCCTTTGCAAACACTTTCTCAACCTATTCTGGATCCTCATGTTTCTCAGTTCACAAAATATGCAGCTCCAGAGTTGGCGGGTTGGCATATGTTTATCTCCATCTATATAATCAGACAACGAAACCGACCGATCGTTGTTGCTTTCGATGCTTTCGATATGTTTCTCCGTTATATACATTTTCCACTCTAAATTTCCATGATCTACAATTCCACTTCTAACTACTCCGTTCTTTTTCCATTTTTTTTCTTCCCATGTATTATGGGACTATAAAGTATGGACATGATATCTTATAGAGAATGTACTAATTCCCATGATATTTTATAGAGCATGTACAAATTCCGCATTAAATATC
>JZKD02S1568227.1:113295-129871 GCA_000966675.3 Picea glauca
ATTCGACAATGCCCTTATTGTATACTAAATTTTGGGTTTCCAGGAACCTTTCTTGTTTGTTCCAAATAAAACTAATTCGGATATGCTACATTTTTTGTCTCCTATTGTATGCTAAGTTTTTTGTCTTCAATGACGTTGGTGTTTTAAATGTTGATGTAATTTCCAGAGATATGTAACAAACACGCAACACCGCTTGTCAATTTCTATATCGCAAAACTCTCGATGTTGTTTGTAGGGCACAAAACAACAGAGACCCATTTTTGAAACCACTAGCTCGAGAACCCGCGATCCAAAAACTGACGAAGTATGGAATGACCGATCCTTGCATGCTCTATAAAACGTGTGCAAAGAAAACTAATTCGGCAATGCTATTTCTTTTTGTCCAAGAAAAGCCTTAGTTTTAAAGAAGACTAAACTCCATCCGTCATTTTGTATATCAGGGAACTGTCGGTGCTATTTGTAGGCCACAGAACATCAGAGGCCCAATTTTGAACCCGCTAGCTCGAGAACCTGTGATCCAAAAACTGGTTAAGTATGCAATGAGGGCTCCCTGCATCCTCTATAAAATCTCTTCCCCATACTTTATAAAAGTAGAAATTTCGTATGTATAAAACTAAACATCTACTTTATACAAGTACATATTTCGTATGTATAATTTTTTTATTTGTGATGAATTTCTATAGTCCGCAACTCCACTCCTCGATTTCTGTATCGCAGAGAACATCAGAGGCCCAATTTCTGTATCGCAGAACTGTCGGTGCTTTTTGTATATCGCCAACCCGACAACCCGCGATCCATTACCAAAGTACATATTTCCTATGTATAAAAGTATTTCAATGTATTTCAACTTTCTATCCATGTGTTTGTACTAGGTCACATTTACTCCCATCCCAACTTGGCAGGGACTTCGTTGCCATGCAACCTTGTTGATAAATCGAAACCAACCCTCCAAGAGGGCAAGTTCAATATGGTATGTATCATTATATATCATGTCTATGCACCACATTTAATTTCACTAGTTATATTCTCGTGTATTCCAATGCAATTTTGAACTGGGGAAGATGAATTCTTGCATCAATAAATCTATTATTGATGTGCAACAAGGATAGTTGATCAATGTGTGTGCATCAAAAGAGAACGCATGGAATTAAGACGTAACTATTAAGTTAAATTTGAACATTGATCAATTGAGAGAAGTCTCATAAATTATGATCAAAGAGTACAAATTAGTGAGTGGAATCCTTACAAATTTAGTAGAACACATTTAGAAGAAACCAATACTTTGCATGAGTCTATTTTGTATTTATCCAAAAATAAGTAATTAATAAATTCTTTATTAATAAAAATTTTAATTATGTTTTTATTATATTAATTTAAATTAGATTATAATAAATAAAAATATATTTATTTCAAAATAATTTTTTTATTATAATTAATTCAAAATCTTTTTATTCAAATCTTTTACTTTATAATTTTTTTACATTGCAATCTTTTTAGTTTGAGAATGGGGAGGATTTTTTTACCTTATGTAAGAGTGAATCTTCTCTTTCTACCTTATGTAAGAGTACTACTCTTCCTTGCATGGGAGGGGGAAGATAAGACAATTATTAGAAATAGACAAAGTACATCAACACTTGATTGGTTGATTTGTTGCCACTGTTGTTATATGATATTCTACGAATACAACATGAATTTTACGCTGATACCCGTGTTGTTCGGTGTGGCTTTTAACAGAATATCCACACTATCTATGCGACCTATACCAGAATATCTGCACTATCAGTAGCAATCGGTCCTTCTATTGCACACTTTCTCTATCTCTTTCTTTGGCCTAGATCTCTAGATGGAAGTCATTCTCCACCTATCCAATATCTCCTTGAATCACAGTCCTTCATAATCTAATCCTTCTAATAAAAAATCCTTCTCTGCTCTCTGTGTCAAACAATATCACAATGTCTCACACAAGTGTCTTTCTCTTTCACCCTAGCCTTTATTTTATAAGAATGTGATCCAAATTTTATGAGCATAATGAAATTAATATAGATTATTAAAATATTATTAACATAGAATAACAAAGATACAATAAAGCTGGTTTTCTATTCAATAAGGAAATAAGATGAAACTGTAAAATGCAGTGGAAAACAAGCTTGCTGGAATGGTGGCGGTTTATCTCTGAGAAGAGATGTGACATATGTGCTCATTCACAAGAAGATGATTCCAATGATGCTCTGAAATCATTTTTACAATAAATAAGAATGTCAAAAACCCCAGACATCCGATAACCTAACCCTAAGAGATGAAGCGTCAAAAGTCGTGTGGGCCCTGTATGGGTAAGTTAGTACATCAACTTCCCGGGGTCGTAACTTTTGCATACGATTTTCGTTTTAGGCACACGATAGCCTTTTGGAAAGGTCTGTATGAGGACTACACATTTTGTCATTATTTTTCCATGGTCATTTTCGATTGTGGCGAGCCCTAAAAACGTTGTTTAGGGCCTCAAAATAGCCCCGCAAGTCAGGGACCCGAAAACTAGGAAAAAAACTGCCAAACTGGAAAACTGCCAAAATGAACTAGTTGGAATATATGGGAGGCCACTGAAATCTATCTGGATCAATCCTCTCCCCTTAGGAAGCAATGGTCTCCATTTCATTGAGTTCCCCCATTAGATGAGGACATTTCTGCTGAATTTGACCCCGGGTGAACCACTTGCCTTGGTGCAGAAGCTCCCCTGCTTTGACAACTCGATAAAGTTGGATCATTTGTTGTCGGGTGCCCTTGATCTGTGTGTCCACAATCTGATCATTGGATTCTTGTTGCATGCAGTCAGGGTTGAGCTCTATTGGTTTCAACTACTCTTCTATCTCTGAGGTGTCAAATAATGGTGGGAAATATGGCCGAAGGAGAGCCACATTGAAGACTGGGTGCAGGCCAAGGAAAGGGGGAATGTTGAGCACAAAAGCGTTTTCACCCACAGCCTTGGTGATGGTGTATGGCCCATACCAAAGTGGGCAAAGCTTATGATGGGGCACTGTAAGAAATTCTTTCTGCAAGTGCAACCAAACTTTGTTTCCCACCTGAAACTTACGTGGCACCCGATGTTGATCATGGCGCTACTTGTACTTGGCATTAGACTTTTGTAAAATATCCTGAACCTATTGGCGGATGTGATGGATATGCTCAATGAATCAGGTGGCTTTGTCATCTTCTGGTGGAGCAAGAGACGAGTCAATCGAAGTGTTCTCTAGGGGTAGTGCAACATCCATGGGGCCCAATGGTTGGAATCCCAACCCCACCTGAAAGGGGTTGTGGCTAGTTGAGCTATACAGGGCTTGGTTGTAGCTATGTTGGACATAGGGAAGACTCACATCCCATATGTGGGGGTTCTTGTAATTGTACATGCGAATGATATGTACAATCATTCGATTGACGACCTCATTTTGGCCATCTGTCCGGGGGTGGAAGGCAGTGGATTTGGTGAGCTTGGTATCCAGCAGTGACCAGAGGCTTGACCAGAATGTGATGAGGAACCGAATGTCTTGATATGAGACAATGGTTTATGGGATCCTAAAGTGTACCCAGATGTGTTCAAAGAAGAGCTTGGCAGTGGCCTCTGCAGTGATGTTCTTTTTGCAGGCGGCCAAAATCTCCATCTTGGAAAAGTGATCAACAACCACAAAAATAGTCATTTCCCCTCTTAGTGGATGGGAGGCCTGACATGTAGTTCATTCAGATGGATTCCCACGGCTTTTCAGGAGTAGAAAGAGGGGTGTACATGCCCTGTTTCTTAGTGGTTGGTTTGGCAATAGCGCAGGCGGTGTAGGACTCGATATACTTGCCGACATCCTGTCGAAGTTTCTGCCAGTAGAAATGTTTTTGCAACACTACCACTGTCTTTTCGATGCCAAAGTGTCCTGCCACCTGACTGTAGTGAGATTCCCAAATCAACTTTTTGCGCTCACTTGATGGAATGTAGAGATGGACCAAACGACACAACAACCCGTCCTGAAGATGGAAATTACTGACCACTGATTTTTCTCCCAACATTTGGTAAGTGGTGGAGAAGTCAGGGTTTATCTCATAGAGGTGGGGCCATCCAGAGGTCTCATGGCTGCAAGAGTCTAGCACCGTGGTGAGTGTCATGACTAGAGGTCGGCTGAGGAACTCAACAACTCGGTTGGTACTTCCTTTTTTATACTTTATGTTGAGGTGGAACTGTTGTAAGTATGTGGACCACTTTTGATGGCGATCATTCTACAATTTTCCTTGGGTCTGCATGAACTGTAGTGGCTTGTGATCAGTGTGGATGACTGTCTCCTTCCCTAGAATGTGATGTCTCCAATGGCGGCATGATTTCACAATGGAGTATATTTCTTTTTCATAGGTAGGGTACTTACGTAAATCATCTAATAGTGTCGCACTATGATATGCTACAGGGTGTCCATGTTGAGTGAGAATGGCACCCACAACATAGTCCAAAGCATCTGTCTCGATCTCAAAGGGATGTTGCAGGTCTGGTAATGAAAGTGTTGGGGATGAGCACACACATTGCTTCAAGTCATCGAAGGCTTGTTGTTGGGACAGGTCCCACACAAGTTTTTTCTTACCACCACCCTTGGTTATTTGGCTAAGGGCCCATGCGATATGAGAGAATCCCAACATGAACCTACGATAGAAATTGACGAGGCCCAGGAAGCTTCGAATCTCAGTGAGTGTGGTTGGGGATGGAAAGTCATAGATGACCTATATCTTGGCTAGATCCACATGCACACCATGTTGATCAATGATGTAGCCTAAGTAATGGACCATGTCCATGTCGGAGGAGCATTTTTCCAAGTTTTCATATAGTTTGTGATGTCGCAGGGTGTGTAGAACCTGTTGAATATGCTACAAGTGTTCTGCCCAAGTCTTGTTGTATATGAGGATGTCATCTAGATACACCACTACAAAAGTGTTGGTGAAAGGTCACATGATATCGTCCACCATCCTCATAAAAGTTGTTGGAGCATTTGTCAAACCAAAGGGCATGACCAACCATTCAAAAAGACCTTCTTTTGACTTGAAGGCGGTCTTCCATACTGTTGAAACAAATTTTAAATTTTTTATCCCTAAGACCAAAACTTTCCTTTTTCGGGTTTTGGCTTTTCATAAAGCATAATCTTTGTTATCATTCCCAAAAGCCTGGTACCGATTTCCTGAAAATCTTTATTCTTTAAATAATAAAAGGAAAAAACCTAAAATGTTATAAGAGTCCCGACACATTTTCTATAAAGTTATTTTTAAATCATGATAAGATTAAAACCTAAAGGAGTTAAGATTAACTTTAAAAAAATTTTGGGATTTGGGGTTTGCTGAGAACATATGTTTCAATACATATTGAATCATGAAATCCCGATCCTCGGTTTCCCGAAAGAATGAGAGTTAGTTCAAATTATGATTAATTAATTCACTAACACGAAAAGTTAAGGCTTAAGTTAATCATATCGCGATTTCGGGATTCAGGGTTCAACGATAACATATCTCTTGTCAACTCTATCCCCAAAATTTTGAAACACGAAATCTCGACTCAAAATATATGTTAATCTACATTATTTCTGTTTGGAGGTTAATCCTTAATCTTGATTAATTAATTCACTAATATTGAAATTTAAGGCTTAAGTTAATCATTTTGCAATTTCATAAATCGGGATTCATCGATGACATACTTCCTGTCAACACGATCCCCGAAATCCCGAAACGCTTAATACCGATCAATTATTTTTCTAAAACGAATTTAAGTCCTACTTAATCTTGCCGTGATTTCACGATTTCGGAAGTCGGGATTTAGTGATAACATACCTCTTGTCAACTCGATCCCCGAAATCCCAAAACATGAAATATTGACTCTTAATCTATGATTAGTATAATTAACTCTGTTTTGAAAGCATGATTAATGAAAATCAATATTTTTAGGTTTTGTTCACGTTTTGGTTTCCGATTGAATGAAATGTTCTGATTTTTCAATTCAAAAGTGCCCAAATGCGGCCACTTAAATAAACANAAGAGCTTGGCAGTGGCCTCTGCAGTGATGTTCTTTTTGCAAGCGGCCAAAATCTCCATCTTGGAAAAGTGATCAACAACCACAAAAATAGTCATTTCCCCTCTTAGTGGATGGGTGGCCTGACATGTAGTTCATTCAGATTGATTCCCCAGGCTTGGCTGGAGTAGAAAGAGGGGTGTACATGCCCTATTTCTTAGTGGTTGGTTTGGCAATCGCGCAGGCGGTGTAGGACTTGATATACTTGCCAACATCCTGTCGAAGTTTCTGCCAGTAGAAATGTTTTTGCAGCACTACCACTGTCTTTTCGACGCCAAAGTGTCCTGCCACCTAACTGTAGTGAGATTCCCAAATCAAATTTGTGCGCTCACTTGATGGAATGTAGAGATGGACCAAACGACACAACAACCCGTCCTGAAGATGGAAATTATTGACCACTGCTTTTTCTCCCAACATTTGGTAAGTGGTGGAGAAGTCAGGGTTTATCTCATAGAGGTGGGGCCATCCAGAGGTCTCATGGCTGCAAGAGTCTAGAACCGTGGTGAGTGTCATGACTGGAGGTCGGCTGAGGAAATCAACAACTCGGTTGGTACTTCCTTTTTTATACTTTATGTTGAGGTGGAACTGTTGTAAGTATGTGGACCACTTCTGATGGCGATCATTCTGCAATTTTCCTTGGGTCTGCATGAACTGTAGTGGCTTGTGATCAGTGTGGATGACTGTCTCCTTCCCTAGAATGTGATGTCTCCAATGGCAACATGATTTCACAATGGAGTACATTTCTTTGTCATAGGTAGGGTACTTACGTAAATAATCTAATAGTGTCGCACTATGATATGCTACAGGGTGGCCATGTTGAGTGAGAATGGCACCCACAACATAGTCCAAAGCATCTGTCTCAATCTCAAAGGGATGTTGCAGGTCCGTTAATGAAAGTGTTGGGGATGAGCAAAAAAATTGCTTCAATTCATCGAAGGCTTGTTGTTGGGACAGGTCCCACACAAGTTTTTCCTTACCACCAACCTTGGTTATTTTTCTAAGGGCCCATGCGATATGAGAGAATCCCAACATGAACCTATGATAGAAATTGACGAGGCCCAGGAAGCTTCGAATCTCAGTGAGTGTGGTTGGGGATGAAAAGTCATAGATGACCTATATCTTGGCTAGATCCACATGCACACCATGTTGATCAATGATGTAGCCTAAGTAATGGACCATGTCCATGTCGGAGGAGCATTTTTCCAAGTTTTCATATAGTTTGTGATGTCGCAGGGTGTGTAGAACCTGTTGAATATGCTACAAGTGTTCTGCCCAAGTCTTGTTGTATATGAGGATGTCATCTAGATACACCACTACAAAAGTGTTGGTGAAAGGTCACATGATATCGTCCACCATCCTCATAAAAGTTGTTGGAGCATTTGTCAAACCAAAGGGCATGACCAACCATTCAAAAAGACCTTCTTTTGACTTGAAGGCGGTCTTCCATACTGTTGAAACAAATTTTAAATTTTTTATCCCTAAGACCAAAACTTTCCTTTTTCGGGTTTTGGCTTTTCATAAAGCATAATCTTTGTTATCATTCCCAAAAGCCTGGTACCGATTTCCTGAAAATCTTTATTCTTTAAATAATAAAAGGAAAAAACCTAAAATGTTATAAGAGTCCCGACACATTTTCTATAAAGTTATTTTTAAATCATGATAAGATTAAAACCTAAAGGAGTTAAGATTAACTTTAAAAAAATTTTGGGATTTGGGGTTTGCTGAGAACATATGTTTCAATACATATTGAATCATGAAATCCCGATCCTCGGTTTCCCGAAAGAATGAGAGTTAGTTCAAATTATGATTAATTAATTCACTAACACGAAAAGTTAAGGCTTAAGTTAATCATATCGCGATTTCGGGATTCAGGGTTCAACGATAACATATCTCTTGTCAACTCTATCCCCAAAATTTTGAAACACGAAATCTCGACTCAAAATATATGTTAATCTACATTATTTCTGTTTGGAGGTTAATCCTTAATCTTGATTAATTAATTCACTAATATTGAAATTTAAGGCTTAAGTTAATCATTTTGCAATTTCATAAATCGGGATTCATCGATGACATACTTCCTGTCAACACGATCCCCGAAATCCCGAAACGCTTAATACCGATCAATTATTTTTCTAAAACGAATTTAAGTCCTACTTAATCTTGCCGTGATTTCACGATTTCGGAAGTCGGGATTTAGTGATAACATACCTCTTGTCAACTCGATCCCCGAAATCCCAAAACATGAAATATTGACTCTTAATCTATGATTAGTATAATTAACTCTGTTTTGAAAGCATGATTAATGAAAATCAATATTTTTAGGTTTTGTTCACGTTTTGGTTTCCGATTGAATGAAATGTTCTGATTTTTCAATTCAAAAGTGCCCAAATGCGGCCACTTAAATAAACAATTACAAGGTAAGATTAATTATATTTCAAATCAAGTGGTTGAGCTCGAAATCTTCCAGACCCAGGTATTGGAAATACATATGAAGATAGAAAAATAACAACAGGGAGTGTTTTTTAATAAGGAATTTGTCCAGAATTACTTTCAAGAAACTAATAAATCCTTGGAAGATATTCTTCGGAAAGAAAGAGAAGTAAAAGCGGCCAGAACGACTTTCCAAAAAGTAGTGGCCCTTTCAACAAAGGAGGAGGTCGGAAAGGTTCAAAAAATATCTGTTTCAGAGCAGGTTAAAGGAGATGTAATACTCAAGGTATGGGAGGCAGACCTTGCAGAAAACAAAAGAATAACCATAGAGGTCAATGATGATTGTCAAGGAATTTTTTATCTTNTTCTATAAAGTTATTTTTAAATCATGATAAGATTAAAACCTAAAGGAGTTAAGATTAACTTTAATAAAATTTTGGGATTTGGGGTTTGCTGAGAACATATGTTTCAATACATATTGAATCACAAAATCCCGATCCCCGGTTTCCCGAAAGAATGAGAGTTAGTTCAAATTCTGATTAATTAATTCACTAACAAGAAAAGTTAAGGCTTAAGTTAATCATATCGCGATTTCGGGATTCAAGGTTCAACGATAACATATCTCTTGTCAACTCTATCCCCAAAATTTTGAAACACGAAATCCCAACTCAAAATCTATGTTAATCTACATTATTTCTGTTTGGAGGTTAATCCTTAATATTGATTAATTAATTCACTAATATTGAAATTTAAGGCTTAAGTTAACCATTTTGAAATTTCATAAATCGGGATTCATCGATGACATATTTCCTGTCAACACGATCCCCGAAATCCCGAAACGCTTAATACCGATCAATTATTTTGCTAAAACAAATTTAAGTCCTAATTAATCTTGTCGTGATTTCATGATTTCGGAAGTTGGGATTCAGTGATAACATACCTCTTGTCAACTCGATCCCCGAAATCCCGAAACATGAAATATTGACTCTTAATCTATGATTAGTATAATTAAATCTGTTTTGAAATCATGATTAATGAAAATCAATATTTTTAGGTTTTGTTCACGTTTTGGTTTCCGATTGAATGAAATGTTCTGATTTTTCAATTCAAAAGTGCCCAAATGCGGCCACTTAAATAAACAATTACAAGGTAAGATTAATTATATTTCAAATCAAGTGGTTGAGCTCGAAATCTTCCAGACCCAGGTATTGGAAATACATATGAAGATAGAAAAATAACAACAGGGAGTGTTTTTTAATAAGGAATTTGTCCAGAATTACTTTCAGGAAACTAATAAATCCTTGGAAGATATTCTCCAGAAAGAAAGAGAAGTAAAAGCGGCCAGAACGACTTTCCAAAAAGTAGTGGCCCTTTCAACAAAGGAGGAGGTCGGAAAGATTCAAAAAATATATGTTTCAGAGCAGGTTAAAGGAGATGTAATACTCAAGGTATGGGAGGCAGACCTTGCAGAAAACAAAAGAATAACCATAGAGGTCAATGATGATTGTCAAGGAATTTTTTATCTTTTAGAAAAATCTTCTTTGAATATTGGAAAAAACAGTTGTTCGGGGTTATTAGGATAAATTAACATTGTTAAGCACCAGCTAAGATTCAAGGAAGATCTGGAGGAAATGCAGGTGGAGATCCCAAAAATAAAGGTAATCAATGTCACCGAAATTGACAAATGGATAGTGATGTCGAACTTAAAGTTGAAACCTATTAAGTTCACAAGGAAGATAATTTAAGATCATCTGCCCAAACTACAGAAAAAGTTCTTCATATTTGAGGCAAAAGATATACCAGAAGCTTCCAGAGTTTTGGTGAAGTTTTTGGGAAAATGTATTCACTGTCTTAAGATAGAAGAAGGAAGTTCATCAACGCGGACATGAGATATTCTTTTGAAGATTTTCATCATTAGAATAATAAAGCAGTTAGAATAGAAATGTAAATGGTTTGACATTGTTCATTCATGTAACCGTAGTCTTAGGAAGTTGGTTAATCACCAACGGGAAAAATATTTGGTGATCATGTATAAATACATTTTCAGAAGACTGAGAAAAGGCTTTTTGTTTTTTGAGAGAGCCGATTGTATTAAAAAAATTTCCAATCCATTGTGATATAAATAATACAGATGAGATTTTGAATTCTGTCAACTTGAAGCTATGTGTTCTTTACCCTATTTCCAATATTTCTCAATATTTTTCTTCTTATGTCTTTCTAATGAATGATTAACTATAAGTTTATTTCACACATCTATTGTAGTTTGAATTGATTTGGTTATTGAATTATTTACAGTTTTTCCTCTGTGATTGCTATCAACAATTTCAAGACCTGTAGGTCATTTGAATGATTATATTTTACATTTCATTAGAAATCTCGTTTTCCTCTTTGTCTCCTGTTACAATATGAGATTCTTTATTGATTAAAGCCTCATATTTTCACAACAGTTCTACTTTGTTATTTTACTATTCTTAAAATTGTTTCAAGTACAAGAAACGACCTCAACTATTATTATTCTATTATTTTGAGTTCCAAAACTCTTTTTCTCTTTTCATCCCTTAAAAACTAAAGCAACAAATCTTCAAACTTTTCATATTTAATTGAAACTTTACTTTCCATGATTGTCCCAAATAATAGACAACCCAACGTAGAACCTGGCCTCCAAGACCAAACTAGCATTGCTTTAAACCTGTTTAATACTATTCTACAAACAAAAACTAACCGGGTTGAATTAGAACGTTCATGGGCAGTTATTGAGAGATATATCAACATTCAAGAATAATGGGAAGCTAGACATAGGCAGTTGAGAAACCAACTATGATTTAACCTTCTTTTTTATTCTTACCTTTTAATTAAATTTACCTTTACGGATTCCTTGACGGTATACTTTAGAGCCTTAAAGTATAAACTCAGGAACAACACATACATCTGTGTATTATATTGGGACCTGGTGGTAGCCAGACTTCAGATCAATATTACTGAAGTATTTTTCGCCCATGACCTGATCAAGGAGGTCGTTGATTCGGGGAATTGGGCACCGATTATGAATTGTGATTTTATTCAAGGCTCGATAATCAATGCAGAGTCACCAGGTCCCGTGTTTCTTCTGCACCAGTATGATCGGGCTCCCACAAGACGATGAGATGGGACAGATGTGCCCCTTGTGGAGCAGTTCTTAGATCTGCCTCTTGATCTCCTCGTTTTCTAATAGAGAGCGGTGGTAGACCAACCCATTGGGTAGCGGTGCGCTTGGGGTCAGATCGATGGGATGCTTGACCTAGCAGTGCGGAGGTACCCCGGTAGTAGAGGAGAATATATCTGAGTATTCTTCCATGACCTTATCCACTTGCTTCTGTTGTGTGGAGAAATCGACTGCGAAGGCCCTAGATGTGGATGCGATATTTCACTTACTCTAAGAGAGAATCACGAAGAAGAAAAATTTCCCGGTCTCAGAGATGACCTTCCTGCATTGCTTGGCAGAGATCAAGGAAATAACACTAGGAGGGACTGCCTCGAGTATCCTGTACAATTTTCTGTTCAAAGTAATAATAACACTACAAGGCATAGACTCATATACAATATGAAGTTTCCATAAATAAGGTTGTCCCAAAATGACATTACAAACTTCGAGAGGAGAAACATCACACAATACCTCATCTTTGAATGGCTTGATGTCATATGACAATCAACATTGTTGGTTGATGCGGAGATGGCTTCCTTGGCGGAGCCATCCAATGGTGTAGGGTTGCAGGTGTGATGTTGTCGGAAGGACCAACCGCTTGACGACCTCTGCTGAGATGAGGTTCTTATGACTAACGCTATCAACGATGAAGTGCAGTAGGGTGCATGTTACCCACATTTGCGAATGGAAAATCTGCTCGCCTTCTTCTGGATCATCTGGTTCACCAGGATGGAGCTTGGTGGTAGAAACAGTGGCACTGGGTTCTGTGTCAATGATCCATCTTCCCCTTTCTGGTTCTGACTTAGAGTCAGAACCCACATCTGATTAAGAGGTTTTCACTTCAGCCACCATCGACTACTTTGAGCGGTAATCAACAATGTTATGCCAAGGGCTCTTATGGAAGTCGCACCACTTCCCGGTATCCTTCTTTGTTTTTCTGCTATCCTTATTTTCTTGTGCTTGGAATGGTTGCCCTGATACTATCCATATTTGATCTGTCTTTTTTTCTATAGGTTGGGGCCACCCTTTCCTAGTTTTTGATGTGAGGGGTTCTCGGTCCTAAATTGTCGCGTCTTTTGTTTGAGCTTCTGCTTGATTTTTACGGCATATCGATAGGCCGTGCCCAAGGACGAGATGTATAGAAATTCCATTTCAGCCTAGATGTATCTAAGCAGAGAACCGATATACTTGAGCACTAGATTTCAATCTGAATCTTTGATACCTGTCTTGGTGCACAGGGTATGGAAGATATTTGTGAAATCTGACACTTCTTGGTCTCTTTCTTGCCGCAATGTGGTCNCTGCATTGCTTGGCAGAGATCAAGGAAATAACACTAGGAGGGACTGCCTCGGGTATCCTGTACAATTTCCTGTTCAAAGTAATAATAACACTACAAGGCCTAGACTCATATACAATATGAAGTTTCCATAAATAAGGTTGTCCCAAAATGACATTACAAACTTCGAGAGGAGAAACATCACACAATACCTCATCTTTGAATGGCTTGATGTCGTATGACAATCAACATTGTTGGCTGATGCGGAGATGGATTCCTTGGCGGAGCCATCCAATGGTGTAGGGTTGTAGGTGTGATGTTGTTGGAAGGACCAACGGCTTGACGACCTCTGCTGAGATGAGGTTCTTATGACTAACGCTATCAACGATGAAGTGCAGTAGGGTGCATGTTACCCACATTTGCGAATGGAAAATCTGCTCGCCTTCTTCTGGATCATCTGGTTCACCAGGATGGAGCTTGGTGGTAGAAACAGTGGCACTGGGTTCTGTGTCAATGATCCATCTTCCCCTTTCTGGTTCTGACTTAGAGTCAGAACCCACATCTGATTAAGAGGTTTTCACTTCAGCCACCATCGACTACTTTGAGCGGTAATCAACAATGTTATGCCAAGGGCTCTTATGGAAGTCGCACCACTTCCCGGTATCGTTCTTTTTTTTTCTGCTGTCCTTATTTGCTTGTGCTTGGAATGGTTGTTCTGATACTATCCATATTTGATCTGTCTTTTTTTCTATAGGTTGGGGCCACCCTTTCCTAGTTTTTGATGCGAGGGGTTCTCGGTCCTAAATTGTCGCAGCTTTTGTTTGAGCTTCTGCTTGATTTTTACGGCATATCGATAGGTCGTGCCCAAGGACGAGATGTATAGAAATTCCGATAGGTCGTGCCCAAGGACGAGATGTATAGAAATTCCGATAGGTCGTGCCCAAGGACGAGATGTATCTATGCAGAGAACCGAGATACTTGAGCACTAGATTTCAATCTGAATCTTTGATACCTGTCTTGGTGCACAGGGTATGGAAGATATTTGTGAAATCTGACACTTCTTGGTCTCTTTCTTGCCGCAATGTGGTCCATTTGGTATACAAGTCATCATAACTTTCGACAGGGTAGTATTGTTCCTTAATAGAATCCCTAAAGGATTCTCAGGTGGTCGTGACTATAAATAATGAGGGTTCCTCTATTTCCTTTTGTTCACAAAAAGTTTCCTACCAATCTTTGACATGGGGAGCGGCTTTGAGGAGTGCAAAAGTAATTTTTTCTCTATTTGAAATGTTATGAACAGAAAAATACCCTTCTAGTAGAGTCAACCACCTGTCTATAGCATCTGCATCTATCTGATATTCAAATATAGGAATATTGAAGTTGATTTGCTAGGGACCTGAAAACTAGGAAAAAGAACTGCCAAACTGCCAAAATGAACTAGTTGGAATAAGTGGAAGGCCACCGACATCCATCTGGATCAGAATGAGTTACGACCTAACCCTAATCTCCAAAGTGATTGACAATTAAAATTACTTCTCACCTCAATTGAGAACCATGCCTATTATTTAATTTACTAATGCTAATTGAGTCATTTCCTTAAATAAAACTCAACTCTTTAATAAAAGAACTTTACTTTAATAATTATTTTAATTAAAGTAAAGTGTTAAGGTAGAAGGTTTTGGACGAATTCCACATGTTTAGAAACTTATACCTCTGCGGAAATACCTATCTGATCCTACCAACGTCAACACTCTCTCTTAGCAAGGTAGGTATTATGCACCACTCCAAGTTTGTCTCTCAAGAACACAAAATTCCCAACCAATGGTTTGTTCAAAATATATGCAACTTGCTCATCTGTGGAAATATATTGAATCTTTAATGCTCCCCTATGAATCCTATATTGAATGAAGTGATATATGATCTCTATATGCTTAGACCTATCATGGAATATTGGATTCTATGAGAGTTTGATACAACTTTCATTATCACGGTATATCACCGTAGGATCCAACTCCTAATCAAATAAACCAATAAGCAATTTGTGAATCCAAATCACTTCACAACTAGCCATACTTACTACCATATACTCTGCATATACTAAAATTAGTACTACAAAATTTTGCTTCATGTTGAACCAAATCTCAAGCTAAAGCAACACCCCAAGGTTATATTTCTGTCTACTTCACTCTCTACCCAATCTAAGTCTGTATATCCTTGCAACTCCACTCCATCTCATCTAGTATATAATTCAATGTACCTCTCAAGTACCTAAGCACATGCTTTGCTGATATTGAATGGACCTACCTTGGCTCCACCATGAACTGATTCATGGTGTTCACAACAAAACATATATCTGGCCTGGAATTAACCAAATACATCAAGGACCCTATCAAATTCCTATATATCTCAGGATCCACCAACTCTGAATATGAAGTGACAACTTTATTTAGATTGGTTACCATAGGTGTAGCCATCAGTCTATAGTCCTCCATCCTGAATATACTCAATATCTTAACTATGTACTTCAATTGACCAAGGAAGATCTCTCCCAATACATGCCATACCTCTAACCCCAAGAAATAATGCATCAAGCCAATGTCCCTCATCTCAAACTCAATAGCCAAATCTACTTTGCACCCTGCAATAAACTCCTATGCACCTATGAGAAACAAATCATCTACGTACGTAACCAAGATGAGTGGATCATCCCCAACAAGTATGAAGTACAAGTTAGGATATGCCTCACTCTTGGTAAATCTCATACTCTACAAGTATTTTTCAATCCTAAAATACCATGCCCTAGGTTCTTGTTTGAGTCTGTACAAGGATTTATTAATCCTACACACACGAGACTCCCTCTCATGTACCTCAAAGCCTTGAGGTTTCACTATGTATACTTCCTCCTCAATGATATAGTTGAAGAAAGTTGCTTTCACATCCATATGATGTATCTTCCACCTTATAATTCAATCAATAAAATTAACAAATAAAATAGAATCATACTGTAATGATCTTTGTAAATTCTAACCTTGTACAATATCTACTACAATCTGATATTCAGAAAAGAACAAAAAAGATACAATGGAAAATACAAACATTACACAGAGATTTTTCACCTGGAAACCCATACCGGGAAAACCAGCATATATTATATTCATACATTGTGTTACATTGTTTACAATACAATATACATATAGGATCCAGCGGCATCCAAAAACCTAACCCAATGACCTAGATTAGTCCAAAACCCTAATTCCTTAACCGGAAATAGAAAACCATCGGCAAAAAACCATGTGCCGAAAAACCACCTAATATCATGTGGTCCCAGAAATATGTCGTCCTAGTAATATGTCGTTTCGGAAATATGTCGTCCCGGAAATATGTCGTCCCGGCGAAAATATGTCGTCCCAATTTTTTTTTTCGGGGGCACTGCCCTTGAACCCCCACATGGGGAGCTCCGCCCCCCTACACCCCTCCTCTAACCCCCCTGCGCACCCAACGTAGACGCTCAGACACTACTACTCATGCAAAGAATATAACACATACCCAACATTCTCCCACTTGTTGTTTTCTTTGCACACAGGGGGTTACAAGGTTACATAGTCAACAATCCAGG
>JZKD02S1568227.1:174192-185935 GCA_000966675.3 Picea glauca
TTCTCCTTCCCTTTGACCTCATACCCCTGTGGCTGCTACATATAAATCTCTTCCCCCTTTTTATTAGAGCCAAAAATGGCAGTTGTGCAATTTAACCTCTTTTCCTTTTTATTAATAATTTAATATCTTTTACACTTTCACAAGTTAAACAATTAAATTTTTCTTTATAATTATAAATCCACTGATTTGAATTAAATTCTTACTCTCTTCATCTTACCCCAAAAATTTTATGAAGACAAACTATTGCTTAAGTGGTTTTCAGTTTAATTTCTATTTTTTTTTTATAGGGTATTTTTCTTAAGGTTAGAAAAAATTTTACCCCCAGAGAAGTTTTAGATTTAGGACTTAGATTATGAACTGGGTGACATTTAATTAGGGAAGTTGTTTAAGAATTTCTTAAGGTGTTAAATGTCTTAGGCCCATCTAGGTTTGTTTCTTCATCATCATCAATGTGATGTGCCCTTTAGGACGCACTACGTGCTCCAAGGGTGCCACTCACCTCTTGACTGATTGGTAGACATCAATAACCCCTAGAGTCAACACTCCGCCAGGTGAACTTGTGGGAGACTAAGGGCTTCTAAGGAATAAGGCCCCCCCTTATTGCGCACCCCTTAGAATCATTGTGAGTGACTGTCGCAGTTTTCCCTCACGACATCGTGGGTCCTCTCGAACTAGGTAATCGTTAACCTATAGTTCGAGCCACGGCGAGAGTGCTAGTAGGCTGTGGCAGGGCTACTCTCCACACCTCTCCCTCAACCTCTCTGGTAGTCGTGTGTGGCCCCTTTGCTCCATATGTGATTCTGGTTGGCAAGCTATTGTCAGCCTGCATCATCAACAATCGTGTCAGAACATGTCCACATCATATCATCTAATCAAATGTATAAAATCACAGTAAATAATCAAACCCCAATAGCACACTCCTTGAATCAATTCGGAGTCCAAGGGATCCATCGATGCCTTTGCATCTTCAAGGTCCAAAACCCTGCACACTCAGTAAAACCGAGTCAATAACACCTGTCTATGTCAATGCAGTAAAACATCATGTCATCTATCAAAATGCATCATAATCAAGGACAAATGTTTTAATATCATAATAGTCTGTATCACTTGCGAGCAAGTGTCCTCAAAGAATAAGTTTTCTCAGTGCACCAGAGTGGGATGTTACAGGCTTTTTCATTTCTTCTTCTAGCTGAGATATCCTATATCCCTATTTTTCAATAAATTGATATTTTTCTTGATCCTTTGTGTTCAATTTATATATTTCGCAAATGTATTCCTTCTTGATGTTCTCCATTTTATATTTATGGAGTTGATCCTTGTCACCTTCTTTAACATGAAACTCATTTTCCATGTCTAGTTTTTTTTTTTCTACAGTTGCTCCTCCAAATCTATCACTCTACTCTCTTTTTATTCTAATTTTTTGTTTCGCTCGTTTACTGTGATGGTATTTTATCCTGAAAATTCAAGTAGTGATGTCTCTATATCTGTTGCATCTTTCTTTAGAGTCTCCTTGGTTATATGGCACTCTATATTTCTTCTAGTTTTTCCTTGTTTATAATTTTTGCTAGTCCTTGGTCACTTGGATGACCTCCTTGTCATTCCCTTCTTTGAGTTGTTGTAATATAAATTCCCCGCAACGATCATTTCATCATCAAATTCCAACAACTTCAAGGTCGAGTAGGAGAAATTATATGATATTACATTCTGAGTGGTCTTTGGGTTTATAGGAGAAGTTAGTATAGAAACTTCCTTGGCCAATCCTAGGGTGGATTTTCCACTTCTCTCCTCTTCTTCCTTCTTCCTTCTTTCTTCTTTGGCTCTGTGATCTTGTTCTTCAATTCTTTCTTGCTCCATAGATTTGCAGGATATTTCCTCACACATCTTCCTTTGTTCTTCCATGGATTTGCAGGATTTGTCATCCAAATGCTTCTTTTGTTCCTCCACAACTTTGCAGGATGCTTCATCTTCCATGAATTTTTTGGATTTGGAATCCTCTAGGACTAACTATTCATGTTGGATCTTTTTCCTCACTTTTTCTTCTGTGCCATAAATTTTATTCAATGCTTCTTCCTCTTTCTCTTTCTGAGTTTTTTTCTCTGCATCTAGATTCTCTCGACTATAAATTATTAGCTTCCTTAGTTGTTCTTGAAAATTGATTCTTCATCTTTCCCATTCAACCAAAAAAGAGTCAATATGGTCTATCCCCAACATACAGGCTAACACTTCTTCATAGTATTTATATTTGTAGAACATTTCCTCCTTCTCTTGTTATTCACAATGAAAGGGAGGAACCATTTTCAGAGTCTTATAATGATTATACATGAAATTCTTGGGGTCATGTCCTTTTGTTGTTCTTGCACACAAGATTATCTCCTTAAGAGTTATGGATTTTCTATTTACATGCATAATATTTTTCAAAGTAAATTTCCCTATTATGATTGGTATGTTGGGATAGCTTCTTTTTTTTTCCTATTTGTAGAGTTGATATTTTACCTTCTTTGACTGTTTGGTATGATACCTCCCATGCTAAAATATTATTGGATACATATCTAGGAAGAAAATGTGGGAGGGGACTAAAACCATAAACATGAATATAGGTATAAATCTTCTCTATATACCAATTCGAAATATCCTGGAAAGTTTGTAATGCTTCTCTTGATAATCACTAAGGGGTATGGACAAAAAATAAATGATACAGTGGTGCTACAAAACAATAAAATTTTTGATAAAAATGTCCCTGATATCTTCTTGCCCATAGATCATAAAAATATACATGAATTGGGGTTGATTCAAGAGTCCAATTCCAATTCATTTCTAGGATAGGAACATAATATGCACAAATAATATCTATAAGAAAAGAAAACATGTAAAAACTTGGTTGTGTGCGCGTGCATGTCTCCTGAATGTTGAGGTTGATGTTGGATGATAGAATTGACACCCACTTGAACATTAGCCCTTTTTTTCTACTGAGTATTCCATGGTTTTCCATTCCATATTGAAGTGGATACAATTTTCCTCCCCATACAACCTCCAAATCATAGCCATTAGCAACTTATATGGTGCCCTAAATTATTGGGTATTTTATACCCTGTTGAGCTTAGTGACAAAGGGTGTTTCTTTATCACACTATTCCTATAGAATATCCATTGACTTCATCTTCTCTTTGGTGAAGGATTCTAATAATACATTGTTTAGGAATAATAATGGTTTTGGCATTTTATAAATTCTGTGAAAGTTGTCTGGATTAAGAGGGGTTATGGGATTCCCTTTCCTTTTTGTGATCATCTCGGCCTATGTGTTCACATTTTCATAAGCCTATTTAGCCACGTAGTTATATTTTAGAGTCGTATGTCGAGTTGTGATGGCATGAATATATCTTATTTGGATGTTTCAATAGACCTTTTGTATCTGAATCATTGTTTGGAAATTATCCATTGTAGAACATTCTATATATATCTTCCCATGTGTAGAACCCTTGAAGCCCAATATTGTATTTGTTATCCAATATCATCACTACATATGGTCCTTATGTTTGATATCATGGTTGATTTTATGGTTCTTCGTCTCCTCCTATCAACTTTCAACATCTCCTTGATCTTCAGATATGTAGGGTTTACAAGTTTGTAAGTCCTTTATAGTTCATAAAATTCACAATCCTCTATTAGAAAATATCATCAATAACTAGAGAGATATGTTTCATTTATACACACAGTTTTTTTATTCCTTGAATGTTAATTTCGTATCATGTGAATGATCAAATCCCTATATTACATCCAACCTATTCGTCATCAGTAACACAAATTCATTTAATTATCTATATTTCATTACAAGTGGGAAAAGAAAGTAAATGATTAACCTTTTTGGGACACATGTTTGTGGGATGAATAATTATGTGTATTGAGGCATGAAGATGGATGATTGAATTCATCATAGGTTCATCTAGGCATGATCTCTCACATAGATAACACCACATGGTCTCCTAAAATGCAGTGTATAGGTTAAACAAGGGATTACCAATATCATGGTAGGTGATATACCCAAAAACTTTGTCTTGCAATTTTTTGTTGATGTTAGGATTGGTCATAATCCCAATAATAACCTCACAAAGATATAATATCCCCCTACATTTGTATAGAGGTGGTACTCCTCTTTTATAATATGAAAGGTATTCTTGATGTTTCTTGAATTAAATTTCTAAATGGGGAATACTAAAAAGAAAAACTTGAATCTTTATTGCTTTCAAAATATGAATAAAAGATGAAAGTATATATTCACAAAGAATAATCCATGAGAAGAGGAACATGAATCTTTCATAGACTAAAATAAAAAATATACATGATATTATACAATAATAAAGAAACCATAATATGAAAGCATAACATTCCTCTCATCCACACAACATAATAAATTTGATCACATTCATAAGAAGGAAATATAATAGTCCACAATTGTAAAGAACATTAAAAGAGTATTTCATTCAAAACATGAAATATTATGATAGGTGCACTTCAAAAATCTCATGCTCATAAACTCAAGGTTTCATAAATCATTGAAATTACACCCCAAAGTAGTTCTCTAGGGAGTTTCAAAACTAATAATAGTCTGATTACAATAAAATTAAAATTTTGTGTTTGTCCAAATGGACTGGGATGGGGCTCCTATGGACCATAAAAAAAGTCTAACATGACTAGAATAGACCAAAAAGAATAAAAAGGAGATGGTCAGAGATCGGTTATGGGTTCTCAAAAGATTGAAATACACAACTAAATGATTTTTGAACAAGAAGTATAAATAATAGGGGATTATGAAATATGACCAATTTACTTACTGTGACGGATTTATCTCTTCCAGTATCTCCTTGTTGAGATTACTTTTGTAATATCCTTCGCTAGAATTATTTGTCTGGTTGCAACTAACTCTTCTTGATCTATCTTTGTTATTTTAGTTATGGTATTTTTTAACCAATTTTCATTATAGTCTCTCATGGGCACAACAATTATTTATTTCCTTACCTTTATGCCAAATAAAAAATTCTCCAAACCTCTAAATTCCATTGAAAATTTGTGTGATATATCTTCAATATCTTTGTTCTTGTTAACATAAGTAACTAACCAACTTTTGACTTCCATTTCTGAATACTTTGTCAAACTATTGAATCTCTCAGCTGAAGCAATCTTTGACAATTCCATATTCTCCTCAAATTTCTCCTTGGACATAAGAATATAATATAATTTAATGTTGTCTCTTCAAATTCTCTGGTGGTTCTAGCTAAATCTAACTCAATCAATTTTAAATATGATTCTCCCCTTTTGACACTTATAGTGTCACAATCAACCGATATTTCTTTTAAACACTTAATTATTTTTATCCAACATGATTTGTTTCATTCTTGAAGATACATTACGCTAAATTTCAATGGACTTTAAAGATTTGGAGAATTTGTTAACATAATTAACTAACCAACTTTTGACTTCCAATTCTGAATACTTAGTCAAACTATTGAATCTCTCAACCGAAGTAATCTTTGACAATTCCATCTTCTCCTCAAATTTCTCCTTGGACATAAGAATATAATTTAATTTAATTTAGTCTCTTCAAATTATTCGGTGGTTCCAACCAAATAGAACTCAAACAATTTTAAATATGATTCTCCCCTTTTGACACTTATAGTGTCACAATCAACCGATATTTCTTTTAAACAATTATTTTTATCCAGCATGATTTGAGAAACTTTATGTGGATTGGTGAATTCATGTCCTCCTCTTTTATTTTATTCTCACTCATGCTTGAAAATTTCATAAAAAAGGTAGAAACAACCCCTTTTATATAATTCTTAATCATTCTCAAGGTTGTCCTAAAGATATTGTCTCAAATTTGTAGTTATTGATCCCAAAGAAACAAATCTATTTTCCAATTCCCATGCCTCGAGAATGCGAGACATTATTTTCTTATTTTTTTCTACAACATGTCTTCTAACAAGAGGAAGTAGGATCGATGTTCCTCTTAATCTTGAGCTAGATTCTGTTGTTCCATCAGAGTTGTTCCAAAGTTGAACTGTAGAAATTGGGATGAAAAATATGGGTGGGGGCATCAAAGCGCTCTCCAATTCTTTGATTCTTTCTCTTAAGGTGGAATTTTCATTTTCCATTTCATCAACATACATATTTAAAGATTCACCCGTGGCTTCATTATTATGTGCAATTTTAGATAGTGGAACTCCATTAACGTCAATTCTGAGCTTGATTTTCCTTGAACTTTTTTATTATTTGAATGAACCTTTTCAAATACTAATTTCTTTAAACCTTTTTTGAATAGGGCACTGTGAAAAGTTAGGGATTATTCCTCAAATAAAATCGGTTCCTATGTAGCTAATGTTTCCATGACTTCTATGCTCTCTTGAACTCTTTGTTCTTCCTTAGGAAATTTGATGTCTTCTATGTTCACATCCAGGTCCATATCTTCAAGAACAATCGCATCTTCATGTGCACCCTCATTTCCTCCTTCTTTACTTGTTTGTATTTTCATTTTACTGACCATTGGGAGTTTATGAGGTTTTTCAGGACTTCCCTTATAAGGGTTATGATCTCCTCTATCGTCGAAATTGTCCAGTGAATATTTCCTTTGTTCATGTGCTACTAATTTATATTTTTTTTTTGGTAGGTCAATTTTCTGCTAAAGGTTAGGAGATCGAGTACTCCTCTCATTAAAAACATTTACCTGCTTTCTATATTGATAAATGGTGCTAAAAATAGTCTTAATATCCTCCTATCTCTTTTCAATAAACAATGCCCGAGGTTTCTAGCTATCACCTTCCTCTTCTATGAATAGGAATGTATTGGTAAATGAAATAAAATAACCAACAAATATCATATGATTCATAAACAATTGATTAGGGTCAAACCCTTTTATTTTGGATGCTAAGTTTAACTTAAATTAATAAAATTGCACTGAAAACTCATCATTATTTACAACGTTTCTCAAGGTTATCTCCCCAATTCTCCAGGGAAAAGGAATAAATTTATTTTTCCTCTCTTCATTGAAGAAACAGTCCTAGAATATGTATTGTTTGTAAACTTCTACAACAAATATCTCATTTGACACATAATATGCAAGATATACAAAGCTAGTTGAGAAATGGTAGTAATAAATTCTTGACCATCTACCCTAGAAAATAGCCACGTCGTCTCTTTATATGGATTTGTTAATGAACTAACCTAGACGCTTGATAAATATTCTGGCATCACTATTGGGTCTTCAAGATATTGCTGCAGGAGCTCCCAACCACCATTTCTTTCATTCAAGAAATCTTTAGCTTCATCACCCTTAAAGTTCATTGTCATCTCTAGAATCCAGAGCATTTTATTAAAAACCAAAGGTGCTAAAGAAATAGGGGACTCTCTATGTAGATGAATAATTCTATGGTTCTTATCGAATTGTCTATTCACCATGAAACTAACTCCTTAGAATAAAAACCCTCTGGAACAAAACCTGCTAGAGAAATTCCTGTTGTCCAAATATGGTTTGAACTTGTCTTAGGAGGTGGAAATGAAGAATAATACTTGTATGCTTTGGGCCACTAAAACTTTTGATCTTCTCATCCAAATGTGTTGATGGTATCTCTGTAGAAGTTCTCCTTTCTTCTAGTTTTCATACTTAATGAATTTGGCATATTAATGTACATTCCTTTAGAACATTAATACCAAAGAAAACCATTTTAACATAATATACCTTGAAACTCTTCTTTCAAAAGAATGATTAATATGAATTAAATTTGAATTGATGAAGAATTGTCTTGAGAAGATTGCCATTAATAATGACATTTTAATACTTTAACCATTTGTTATTTTTCGTGATATTTGTTGTAAATGTACCTTGGGGAGAGTGACAAGACAAGACATGGATTACCATAGGTGGCGTAGGATTGGATATATGTAAAGAAAAAATAAAATGGTTGTAAACCTACAGAACCACGGTGAAACTCCAGAGAAAATGACTAAGTATCAAAGGTGGATCGGTTGGATGGAGGATTGATGGGTATGGAAGAATAGTGAAATGATTACAGACCCACGATGAATCTTGAAAATCAACTAAATATTGAAATATAATGGAGGTAGTGGAGTATAAAAATATACTAAGTATGAAGAATCGATTGGATATGAGGGTTGTGGTGATAGTCAGTGAATCAGAGAAATTATTTAGATCCACGATGAAGTATTTAAATAAAATTCTAAGTACAGGTGCGAAAAGAGAACAATGAAACATGATGGTGCATTTTTTAGGAGGAAAAAGTTTGAACAAGAATGAAAATGACTCGTGAACCCACGAAAAAAGTGATTTTTTTTATAGGAAAGACATATACAATAGGGACTATATGAAGGACTTAACACATTTGAAGATCAACAAATCACTTCAAACATGGAACAGTAACCCCCAGTGGGTTACTAAGCACACTATAATATCAAAAATTGGGTTATGGAGTCATTAAAACACAAGAAAGAAAAGACTTTAGGAAATATATACAGGAAAGGAAAACAGAAAAACCATATACAAGTTGGGATTGAAAGATATCAAGAGAAAAAACTTTTGAGATGTTTCCCATTGAACAAAAACATCTAGACTATTCCTTTCATGTATTTTAGCATATAAGAATTGAAACCAAGTACTTTTTCAATCAGATAAGGGTCAATCCAGAGTGCTTGAAACTTTGTATGCATAGATGATTTTTCTATGCCTTGTTCCATAACAATACCAACTATCCCTTATGAAAATATTTTGTTGATGCACTTTGATGAAAATGTCTTTTGATAGTCTTTTGTATTTGACACATTTTTGTTAACGCTTCGCCTCGTTGTTCTTCCAAATGCATCAATTGATCATATCTTCTCTATAAAGGATAAAAAAAGATTATATATTCAATGTTCAGAGCATAATTCAAGGCATTTAATTACAAATGAATTGAAATCTTTGCTTCTTTTCCATATATGATCTAGGTGGATATTGGTGGCCACCCACCTATTCCAAATTCCAACTAGCTCATCTTGACAGTTTTCAGTTTAGCACATTTCTCTGTAATGGGGAACTTTCTTGGTAATTGTGGGGTTTTCACTTCCGAGGTTGTCCTGAAGCCCTACACAAAATCCAGGTGGATAATGGTGGCTTCCCACCTATTCCAACTGGCTTATTTTGGAATTTTTCCTGTCAGTACATCTTTTTGTACTTCTAGGGTCGTTTTGGGACCCTAGACATTGTTTTCTTGGCTTGCCACAATTAAACTATAGACAAAGTCAAAGTTTGACATCATAATGCATAGTTCTCAAAAATACCTTTCCAACGGAATATCACACTCCTAAAACAAAGATCGTATGTAAACTTTACGACCCCAAGAAATTGATGTACTAACTTATCCCAATGGTGCCCACATGTCTTTTGGAGCTTCATCTCCTAGGGTTAGGTTTTTGGATGTATAGGGTTTTGGAATTCATGTTTATTATAAAAATTCCTTCAAAAACTCATGGTAATCATCTTCTTGCGAATGAGCGTAGCCATCACATATCTTCTCAGAGATAAAGATACCACCATTCTAGCGAGTCTTACACTCTGTATTTTACAGTTTCTGTACATTTCTTTCATTAATAGAAATCATGTATCATTGTATTTCTCTGTTTCTGGAAATATCTATGTGTATTTCATTGTAATATCTATTATTTCATTTCATTTAGAAAATAATCCAGATCATAACCCCATGTTGTATTTTGGTGTAAGTCTACTTTCCCATAATGCATTAGTCAACTTTATATGTCAATTCCTTTAATTCATAGTGATAGTATTTTTAATAATCTGGATCAATTTTTTGTTTGTAGACTCATCCAATCCATTACCTTGGGGATAATAATTTCATGGAAGACCCATGATGATACCATAATCCCCACAAAAATTTGTAAATATTGAGCCTATGAAAATTGACCCATTATCAGTTATAAGTTTCTCTGGAACTCCAAATCTTGACAAGATATTTTCTTTGAGGAAATTTATGAGTTCTTCAGAAACAACCTTTTTTCATAGCTATTGTCTCTTGCCTCTTGGTGAAATAATCTGTTGCAGTGAGAATGTATGAGCGCCCTTTTCTATACTTTGGATTTATTGGCCCAATGACATATAATCCCCACTGTGTTAATGGTTCTTCAATCGTTATGGGTTGTAATGGAATTTCTACCTTTTTCAACTTTCCTGAGATTTTTTTACAAGAGATGCATTTTTTACTCATTGAGTAAGAATATTTGAATATAGAGGGCCAATAATATCCTTCTCTCATAATTCTATGTGTAGTTATTGTTGGTGCAAAATGTACTCCACAAATTCCTTCATTAAACTCTTGTTGGACCCTTTGATCTTTGGTGGAATCTATACATCTCAATAAAATTCCATCAAAATGTATCTGAAACAAGACTTCAATAACTATCACATGTCGATTTGCCTTAATTTTTTACTCCCTTCTTTCCTTTTAAGAAATACCAATGTAAAATTTTCCATATTTCAAATAAAAGATAATGTTTTTTACCATTATGATGTTAAAAATGATTACTCTTGTGAAATGGGTACACTTGCATTTACTGAATTAATTATTGTCATTAATTTGCATCACCCTTGTATTTTGATTGCATTAAAAGGCTTGATCTCAAATATCATACTCTTGAATTTTTGCTATCCAATTTGTCCACTTTCCTTATCTTAATTGTTGATTCAACAACATTTTTACTAGAGGCGTTGGGACATAAGCTACGACATGGAATGATAAAATGTATGTATTGAAATGTGATATCGCTTAGAATAGAGAAAGGGATTTATTTTCTATATCTAAATATCTTAGTTCATAATCATGAAATGTTTTTCTCATCAAAATTGATCAGTAATTCTTTTCCTTTTGCATTCCTTTGTATTAAAATAGAAGCAATATTTTCCTTTGAGGTAAAAGAATACATTATGAAATCCTTATTGAAATATGGGCTAAAAAGGATGAGAGCGATAGTAATTGCATGCTTGATCCTAGTAAATGTTGCTTGAATTTCCTAAGTCCATTCAAATTTTTGGTCCTTTTTCCACAAGATATTAATTGGCTTTACAATTGTTGTGTAATCAAGGGAAAATATCCTTACAAAGTTTATATTTCCAAAGAAATACAGAACTCCATTTTTTGATGTTGGAGGATTCAGTTCATTAATAACCTTGATTCTTTCTGGATCTATATATATTCCTTCCTTAATCACTATATGTCCCAAGAGGTTTCCTACTGATACTGCAAACAAAAATTTCTTAGGATTCAAATATATACCATACAATCTGCAACGTTCAAAGATTTGTTTTGAATGCTTGATATGGTCTTCTCTTATTTTCGAATGAATACTCAAATCATATTGATAGACATCCATGAATTTCCCAAATAAATCTTTGAAATCATGATCTATTTCCCTTTGAAGTGTCACCCCAACATTATTTAACCCAAAAGACATGCAAGCATAAGCATATGTCTCCCATGGTGTAACAAAATAATTATTTGGTCTATCTTCCTTAGCAACCAACACTTAGTTGTATCCAGAAAAAACCATCAAACATGGACATTAAGGCTGAACCAATAACTTGTTGTAGTAGCATCTCCATATTTTGGAGTGGATAATTATATTTGATGCTATCTTTGTTTAGATCCCTAAAATTGACATAAATTTGAATCTCCCCACTCTTATTTCTG